>JANHFP010006311.1:22649-33591 GCA_032468135.1 Calamaria suluensis | reverse complement strand
AGAAAGAAAGAAAGAAAGAAAGAAAGAAAGAAAGAAAGAAAGAAAGAAAGAAAGAAAGAAAGAAAGAAATGGAGAGGGGAAGGAAGGAAAGGAGGGAGGAAGGGAGACGAAAGAAAGAAAAAGGAAGGAGGAAGGAAAGAAAAAGAAAAAAAGAAAGAAGAGAGATGAAAAAAGGGAGAGACAAGAAAATCATGTGACATCCAAGCCACACCCACACAGTCATGTGACCAGGCCACACCCATAAAATCAGCCACGCCCACAGAGCCAGCTCTCAAAAGAAACTTTAGTCATTATGCTGTTGATGTTTGCCACTTTTGACTAATGAGTTTGCCAACCACTGCCTTAGGAAGCACCTCCGTCACTTCGGGGACAGGCCGCCCTGCCTCCCGCAGCAACGGCTGCTTCGCAATGGAGGCCCCAAGCCTTCCTAATTTTTGTCATTCTTATACATTTCTCTCGGTAGTCACCGTAGCAAAGCACGGGTACCAGCTAGTAATGAAATATAGCAGAGATAATGGTAGAGTTCTTCCCAAATCAAAAATCAAATACATAGGAGTGGGAAAAGATACCCCTGAATTGATGATAGAATGTATGAAAAGGATCATGAAATTATTGTTGCCTGAAAGCTAACTGTAAGTTAATAAATATGAAGTTGCTAAAAATATAAATACAACTTCAGGTTTCCACAACATTATTCATATTTATTTTTTTAAAAAAATTAAACCACTCAATAGCTGAAGTTGGCTGAATAATTTACAATACAAAATTATATTGCCGAAACATGGCATGATATTGTCTTTTTTCCATAATGGTTCATATTCATATATATGTCTTAAGGGAAACTAAGATAATTTAAGGAGTAGAAGCAAAGACCTACAAAGAAATATTGAAGGAATGTGTAAGTTTAGAAGAAAGAAGACTAAAATGCTTTCTAAACAGGCAACTGGACTTCGTTTTCCTTGAAGATGTTTCACTTCTCATCCAAGAAGCTTCTTCAGTTCTGACTCAATCTTCAAGGGAAAACAAAGAAAGTCCAGTTGCCTCTTAAAAAAGCACCTTTGGGACAACAGTGATCTGGATGACTTGAGAATCTCAACAGACACCTAAAATTATCAGTAACCGAAGTGGCCTAGGCAGTCTTGTTCACATTTTTTTAAAAAAAAGATAAGGAAGGAAAAAGACTTAAATATTTATCAAATAGCTTTAAGTAGTCTCCCAGTTTATAGTCACACAATATATTATAAGACTATTTTCAGTCTGAACAGTGCTTTTGAATACAGGTGCCAAAAGATTGTCAGCAATTTACTGGGAAAATTATATGATTTGTTTCTGGGAAGCAGCAAGAGAAATTGGTTGGCTGGTATTTATTTAAGGTATTTTGCTCTTATTGATCAGATTTTCTTAGCTGCTGTCTCAAGATAAGACCAAAAGGACAATCTATGCAGAAAGAAAGCAAACTACACTGAAACAAAGGACAGAGTTGAAGCACAAGATTTATTTTCAGCAAAGGCAGAAAAAAGAGAAGGGAACAGAATGACAGGATTACAGCACGCAGCTTCCAAAAGACTGGTGGTATTACTGAAGATCTGTTGTTTCTGTAGTGAATGAAACAGGGGGGAGGGAACCGAAGTGTCAGTAAAAATGTTTTAATCTGCCTGATGTATCTCAGAAAATGTATTTCTCTTTCAAGGGCACTTTTGGAATGTCTTTGAAATAATTGATTGCCATAATAGCCAGTCACAGATGTTCCAAAATTGCCAGTAAACATAACACACATATGCAAAAGGCTTGGACAATAGTATGTCTATTTTCCTTCCTTCCTTCCTTTCTCTTTCTTTCTTTCTTTTCTTTTTTGGATAAACAGAAGGCTGCACATACCCTGGCAGTTTATCTTCAAGCACTTCTTTTATGATATCCTTGTTGGCAAGGTAAATGAACATGGATTAGATAGTACTGCTGTTTAATGGGCTGAAACAGTCACTATAACTGGCTGAGCCAATGGATTCCAAAGGTGCTTCTCAATGGTTTTACATTATCTAAAAGCATCAGGTGGGATTTTCTAGGATTCCATACAATATTTTTTTATAAATGAATACAGGATAGATTGGAAGGATGTGTATCCAATTTGCAGATAAGCTTAGGAGAATTTGTTAATATTAACAAATAGACATCATATTTCAAATGGAGTTCTGCAAATTTAAGCATCCAGTTATAATCAATTATGCCTTAAAATGTGTGTGTGTAAGTGTAATACATAGGTAGAAGAATGGGGAAAACATGACAGCAAGGTGTTTAAGAAAGATGTTGGCATATAATAGTAGATCATCAGTTGAACATAAAGAAGCAATAGAACTTATTACAGAGTCAATCTCTTAAAATCATTTCAGCCTTTATCTACCCACTTCTTAAAATAAAAACCTGCAATGTGAAAGAGACCTGTTCTCTACTGAGACAGGTATCAATGGGTTATATTATATTATTATTTTATATTTGGATGAAATTAGATTTTTTAAAAAGTCAGACGTTCTCTCAGGGTCCAACTTAACAGAAAAATCAACTTAATCCATCGCTGGAGAGAGCCATTTAGCTAAAATGTCATGGGTTTTTACCAAATACTTATACACAAGAATGACATTTTGAGGTTTGGAGAGATTCTGACATCATACTTCAATCATAATAATACAACAAAGCAATTCGATGTGCTACATTTATTTATATTCTTCATGCAAGAGAGAATGTTGTCAGAAAAAGGTTGTCAACTTGCTACAAGGAAGGAATGAAGTCCATAGTACGGGGCATGAACATTAATAGTTAGATGGTTTGTATATAATAAGATATATTTTACATTTCCTACATTTGACTACTACATTCATTTCAAAATATCGACAGCATCATTTGATATCCTATGTTACAATAAAAAAAAAACCATCATGAAAAGTAGATATTTTGGAGAAATAATTAGCTGATTATTTTTAAATATATAATTTGCTAGCCATCTCAAGGTCTGGAGAGATAAGAGTGCATACAAGAATCATACAACAGTTTTGTCCATTTTAAACATAAGTTTGTTAAGCTTAGTTTTTTCCACATGCTTTCATAAACCAGGGGTATCAGATTGGATTTCTTCGAGAGCCAGATCAGCATTGCAGTTCTCCTCTGTGGACTGACTAGGGGGAGGAAATGGGACATACACATCCTGCAGCACCCTGCCAGTCAAAACACAGGAGGGGCCATGCATGTGACCCCCACACACTTCCCATTTTGGCTGCCAGAGGCACCGCAGATCATTGTTTGCTATTTTCAGGCCAGGCCAGCAGGCCAGATAAATACCCTTCAGTTTGACACCGCTGTGATACACGATTGATTTTGAACTTTAGGTGCATTTTGTTGAATGCTGAAACCAGTTGATGCATGTGCTTTTTAAGCTTCAACAGGTGTCCAAAATACCAGGATAGAAGAGTCTATGTAAATTTAATGTTATTAGTCTAGTATAAGTTCATAAATCAAATTTGTGCTAATTAATATTTCAGAATGTATTTTATTTTCTAAGTATAGAATTAGAGGCAATTCTAGGTGGGGTTGTTTTGTTCTATACTTGAAACAAAACAAGCTTTCCATTTTATGCACACAGCTAAGTTTTATTTATTGCTCCTTTGTGTACCAGATTAGAAACAAAGGCTAGAAGACTTAGAACACCAGGTCTTTTGTTGGAAGACTCCCAATATATTAATCTGTATTTTCATGATATCATAATTCATTTGTGTGGTCAATAAAGTTCTGATTGGTAAGCATCAAAACATACTTTGGCTATATCCTTTCTGCTTGTTTGAATTTTGCATGTTTACATTCAGAGGTCTGTTCCATACAATTCATGTGAATATTTTTTTTAAAATGACAGGGTAATTATTTAAGTGCTTTTTCCTAGAATATGCATTTCTTGTGCTTTCTCTTAAAGTATACCCATAGAAATATCCATTAAAATGTTAAATGCCCTTTATTGTGTTTTGTAGTCAAGAATTTTGTTTCAACATTTGTGTCAAGAGGTATAATTTATTTATTTGATGTTTATTCCGCCTTTTTTGCTTTATCAGTAACTCAAGGTGAAGAACATACTAATGCTCCTTCCTCAACCTATTTTCCCCACAACAACAAACATGAAACATGGGCTGACCAGAGAGACCCAAAGTCACTCAGGTGGCTTTCATGCCTAAGGTGCGACTAGAACTCCTTGTTTCAGGTCAGCTTCTAGGTCAGCTCCTTATCCAGTAGACCAAACTAGTATTAGACAAAATAAATAGCTAAACCAATGGTTCTGGAAATGCAGCCAAAATAAAATTTATTTTGGAATCTCCTCCGGAAAATGACAGTTAATGCTACATGGGGGAGGGACTAAAGATTATTCCTGATAGTATCAAAGTAGATAGATATGTATTTCCCAGCCTTGGGATCCTAAATTAGTGGTTCATCATCCTTGGTTTCCCTATAATCTGAAGTCAAATCCTGTTCTAATTATGCTGTTCCCAGAAGATTCAATATTGTATTGCAAAGCAATAAGCTCTCCTTTATTTTTGCGTTTAATCAAAACATGTTAATGGCTTCCATCTTAAAAATAAGAGCTTGGTCAACCCAAGTAATAAATAAATTTATCAACAGCTGTAAATTGTTATTGGCAATGTATAGAAATCATTGTCAGAAACATCTTAGTACCAGTTGCAGTATTCTAATGTATAGGGCAAAAGTTAGCCTATGCTTAGTTGTACATTTCATGACCTTCCCTCTCTTTTGTCTTTTAACATTATGCCTTCTTTGTTTTAAATGCTCAGATTTAAGAGCTATTCAAATACATCAACAAATATAGCAGTAGCAATCACACTTAGTCTTATATACAGGGGTGAAATCCTCCCGGTTTGTGTGAACTGATAATGATAAAATCTACCAGTTCAGGCTAAAAAAATAGTAAAAAAAATAGTAAAAATAGTAAAAAAAAGCTACCAGTGAATGTGAAATGTTAGTTAACTACTGGTTCAGGAAAAATGGTAGTTTAATAAAGCTACCGGTTCCTCCAAACTGGTATTTCTGACAATCACCTGTGCCACATAGTTTAGTTTTGCTAGAAAGGATTTCCCGCTTTCAAACAAAACTAAACTGCACATCACAGCTGATCCCTCCTTGCTGTTCTACTTACCTTCCTAAGCCTTCTTTTGGCATGTATTGTGCATATATGCATGCACAGCACGCACCAATAGGAGGCATGGGAAGGTAAGTAGAATGGGGGCATCAGCTATGCAGCGCAGTTTAGCTTTGCTAAAAAGCAGGAAATCCTGCTTTGCAGTGAAGCAAGATTGCACACCACAGATGATCACCCCCTCACTTCTACTTATCTTCCCAAGCCTCCTTTTGGCAGCTCCTGCACATGTGCATATTTGGTGTGCTTTGCACATGTGCATGCAGTGCATGTTTGGCATGCAATGTGTATGTGCAGCAAGCGAACTGGTAGCAAACTGGTTCAGATTTCACCACTGCTATATCACTTCACAGTGCTTTACATCCCTCACTAAGTGGTTTACACAGTTAATATATTACCCCAACAATCTGGGTCCTCATTTTCCTGATATTGGAAGGATAGAAGGCTGAGTAAACCTTGAGCTGGTAAGACTCGAACTGCAGAATGGCTGAGTGTCGGCAGTTAGCAGAGTTAGTCTGTAGTACTGCATATAACTATATATAGTTAATTATAGTTATATAGTTATATTTGTTACCAATACAATATGAAAACCTTTATTCTGTCTTCTATGATAACCAGCGAGGGGAAAATATACTTGAGATTATTCTGTCTCTTTCAAATTTATGGGTTGTTTTGTTAGTCTTCCCTAGGTTGCATTTATTTCATCCATGCAGCCCAAAAAATGTATCCCTGTAAATCGAAATTAGTCATTTACTTGCTTTCCAGCATTTTGACAGGTAATTATAAAAGATGCTATAGTTTCAAGGAAAATAAGTTTACTTTTTAAACCATAGGGACAGGATTTTTTTGTTTCTTCCAATTTCTGAAAGATTCTCTGGACCAATTCCACAAAATAATTAAGCAACATGCTGAACTAGCTCAGTGCTTTTAACAAAATGACCTTAATAACCAGTCTTTCCCAATCAGGCGCCCTTCAAATACATTTGTACTGCAATTCCCAGAATTTCTAGTCAACTGCTGAATGTATATATGCTCTTTAAGAATTCTGGAGGTGCCAGCATGAAGAAGGCTGAGTAATTCAAAAGTAATGTTTGAATTTGCATGTGTTTGAGAATGAATTTAAAATGGTCATTCAATCCCAGTTAAATGCTGTGAATCTGAAAGAACTCAAAGTGACTAATTTTTCCCTTTTAATGGAGTAAGAAACTTAGTTCCTTTTTTATATGCTTGTGTAACAGCAAAATGTCAACCAGTTATTACAAAACATTGGCTTAATTACATTTTTATGTAATAGACACCACAATTAAAGCATAATCTACTAATTTAGTCTTGTATATGTAAATGTTATATTTTATCCTATCTCACAGGCTCCTACCAACATCCTGCAAGTTATCTGCAGCAAACTCCTTCTACGAAGCCTGCTTGTTCAGTCACCAAAGTTGCGCAAAGAAAGTTTTCTTATCTGTCAGAATGAATTTCTTATCATTATTTCAAGACTAGAGTTTCTGGTTACTGCCAGCTTTCTACCCTGACTTCCTGGTGTGGTCTACGCCTCTAAGGACATTCCGACAGCAAGTTACAAGAACAAGACATTTGAAGTAAGTCTGTTCCAATGCCTTGCTATAAATATGAGACTATGGCATTGAGATAGTTGGCATCTTAAAATACCCAGTACAATACTCCAGAACTCTCAAGGCAAATGGAGAAGTTGGTGTGCCAGATACCTAGACAGTGTTTGGAGATGAAACTAAAAAACATTTTGTGTGCATTTTGATATTTCCGAAGGCTGAAATCTGATCTGAACAATGACTACTGAAGGTTCCGAAAGGTACTGGAGAACCAGTAGTGGAAATTTTGAGTAATTTGGAGAACCAGCAAATACCATCTCTGGCTGGCCCCAGAGTGAGGTGGGAATGGAGATTTTTCAGTATCCTTTCTCTGCAATGCCAACCAAGCCACACCATGCCCAACAAGCCACACCCACAGAACCGGTTGTAAAAAGAAATTGGATTTCACCACTGATGTGTTCCATATATATATGTGCCATGGAACAAAGGCAAAAGCAAGCAATCTTTTAGACAAAAACATAGTTGATTGATTCAAAAAGAGGGGACACCAAATGTAGTCTTAACATTCTATACTATAACCCAGTAGGTCATGAAGTGCTAAAGAGTGACACAGCACCACTGAAGTCACACTTCTAACAAGCAGCAAAATGGTGCAATTTTTTGCAGAAGTCAGCAAGTTCAAGTGACTCAATCTGAGGTATTCATCTTCATTATGACGAGGTGAAAACAAAGGCAGCCAGTGCTGTGATGATTCTTCAAATGGTAGAATATTTCAGATCAATGCTGGAAATGGATGAAATGATATTCCAGTGCCCAATTTTCTTTCTTTTCTTCTTGTACATACTGTACAGATCTACCTCTGATTAGTTTTAAGAGACCCTCCAGAGCATAATTTATATATTTGGTGGATGGGTTGCCAAAAGAATAATAATTAGCATTTCTTTCAGCAGTGAAACTGAACCATTGACATTCAGCCAATAGATAACGTCTGGCTGCAGTTAACAGCAATTTTGCAGTTAATAACAATTTTGTATATGAACATGGGGAACAATATCATTATTTTCATGTGGAGATCATAATACCTATGTGTTGTTAGTGCTATTATAACATACTGTAGTAGAACTGTCAGCATTACTAAATAAAATGACATGAAACACACTGAGCACTTAGAACTATGATAAATAACTCTGAGCTCTCTTGCAATAATTATTGGCAGAAAAATGCAGCCATTCAAGATTTTGACTAACTAGAAAATAAGTAACAAAAAATGTCCTACAAAAGTTTGGCCTCTCCTCTTATATGCAATGATGTTTCTTTTGTATGAACAGAAAGTGTTTCTCATACTTTAAAGTGACCAGATTTCCCTACACCTTCAGCGGGACATCGTTGATGGGGGGAGGGGCAGGCGGGCTGGCTGCCGATGGAGGGGGAAAAAAACCCAAAAAAACAGACTTTTAAAGATCACCCGGGCCTCCTGTCAGCCCAGGCAGCGTCAACGGGGGACAAGGAAGGGAAGGAAAAACAATGAACCTGCAGCACTTCACCATCCTGTCACGTGTGGATGCGTGCGCCCATGGAACAGCACTTCCTACTTCCTGCTTCATGCAACACATTTAAACAAAGGCTAAAAAAAACCCCGGGACAATTGCAAAACGCTGTGGGACGTGAGACTTTCATTAAAAAAGCATGTCCATCCCGCCAAAAGCGGGACGGATGGTCATCCTATCATACTTGTATTTTATTATGCAAAAACAGGTTTTCCAAGCTTTGTTTGAAAAGAAACAATTATTCTTCCTAGTATTCCCAAGCAAAATCAATGTATTTAAACCACAGCCATTAGTGTGCAGAGGATCTTAAATGAATCCATCAACATTTAAAGACTAGGTATGTCAAATATTTGCAACAAGTTTTCAGGCCATTTGAGGGGGGGCATTTTGGCCTGAAAAACAGCCCAAAACAGGCCGAAAAACTAGTGGGTGTGGGGCCATCCACTGTGGGAGTTTCTGCTGAACTGCACAGAATCTTAAATACCGGTTTGCTTGGAGAGGGCTGTAAAGCACTGTAAAGTTTTACAGTGTATATAAGTCTAATTGCTATTGCTATTGCTCTCTTTTGTTCTGTGAAGGTTAACCTTTTATTAGTGGGTACAGAACTGCATATGTAGATATGCAGTAAATATTTAAAATGTTTTCCTCTAGTCATCCCTACTGGACCATTATTTAAGCAAAGGACACAAAATTCCACTTCTCAAATGCTGCCCATCTCTGCAATTCCTTTGCCCCGCGGAGTATCCTTGCACAGCCACTTCTGTAAAATTCCATTTGTTAAGTCCATACATTTTTCCAGTTACCCTGCACAGAGACCGTTCCCAAGGCAATAATTTATGCACCTTGCCTAGAGCAGTTTGAACAATTCTCAGCCACTGTACTTCTCCTATAAAGTTCATAGAAATGTGACTTAGAATGAAAGTAATATTAGATATGTATTCTTTATTAAATTTCTTCCCCAAAGCAAAACTTTGGCTATGAAAAGCCCGTAACTGTTACAAGTTCTGTCATTTATTGTGTTTTCAGTTACTTAAAAGGCCAATTCTCAAGCCGATGTGAAACGTTGCCTCGAGTGAAATTGCTGCTGCTTTTTTATGAGAAGCAAAAAGCGAGAACTAGCAAACAACTCTGCTATTCTTCATAAACGGTGACATGTTAACAGGGATGGCGCCCTGTGCTATAGACAAAAGTGTTTCCTCGTGGAAAAAAAAACTTTCCCTAATCATCTGTTTATTACACAGCAGAAAGATATAATGGAAGAACTGAAATCAGCAACCTATTGGTACCTCCTTGAAAATTCTGCTGGGGAGAATTCTCAGTGGTGTGAGAATGTTCAGCTGATGTGGCCTAGAGGTGGAGCTCTTCCCTCACAATCAGGAGGTTGTGAGTTCAATCCCAGGTAGAGGTCAAATGTAGGGTCTCCTGCTTGGCCAGGGGGTTGGACTAGATGACCTGCAAGATCCCTTCCAACTCAGTTACTCTGTTTGTTTGGACATAAGAAAAAAAATGGGTGAGTCATCACAAACTTTTTATGTGCCAGTTTGAAAGGGGCCAACAGCCCATCCAGCAACCAAATCAGATGAGGAGGCAGCCTGGGAATCTGGGCCAGCGTCAAGGCAATTGAGAGCTCCAAGGGAGAAGAGGACATTTAGCTGTCAGAGATAGAGATTAAGCCTGGGCCATCCATCAGCCCTCAGCAATAGCAATAGCACTTAGACATATACACAGCAATAGCAATATCACAGTGCTTTACAGCCCTCTCTAAGCAGTTTACAGAGTCAGCATATTGCTCCCCAAAAATCTGGGTCCTCATTTTACCCACCTCGGAAGAATAGAAGACTGAGTAAACCTTGAGCCTGGTGAGATTCAATTTGCCAAACTGCTGGCAGCTGGTGATCAGCAGAAGTAACCTTTGCTTGTGGGTTATTGGCAAAGAACGTAAAAAATCAGCCTTGCCTTGGCCATGCCAGGAGACAGGTAAGTGGCTAATGTTGCGTGAAGGAGGGAGGGAGTAATTATGAGGCCGCCTGGGAAACTGTTACAAAATGTTGGAAATGAAAATGATGTGACCACAGCAGCATCCCGGCATCCTAGCAACAGCCAGTAGCACTGCATCAGCCACAACTTCCCCAAACTTCAAACCCTCATGAGTCATGAGTCACAGATATTGGACACATTCTGTACATTTGATATACATTGGTTCAAAAAATTTTGCTCCGTGATACACCATTTCTCTCATTTAAAAGGTCATGGCAAGGAAAGTTTTAGTAGCACATAGATTTTGAGACTTTACCATTATTATTTTTTAGATGACAGTGACATCTAGTGGAAATTTCCAATGATGAAAACTAAGACACACAAATTGCAACATCCAGTACAATTCACTTACAATCTTGTTTATAAGATCTGTGATAGTAGCATTGCTGAATTACATGGAACTAACAAACTGATCTTAATTATTTGTGACCATTACAACTTAAGAAGGCCAACTAGGAGATATAGAAGATACAGTATTTCCCAAACCTTGATAAATAAAATTGGGTACAAGTAGTAGGGATTCTAATATAAAGGTAAAGGTTTCCCTCGCACATATGTGCTAGTTGTTTCCAACTCTAGGGGGCGGTGCTCATCTCTGTTTCAAA
>JANHFP010006307.1:136547-148922 GCA_032468135.1 Calamaria suluensis | reverse complement strand
CCCCCCACGGCAGCCCCGCGTTCCTATCTCCTGCCGCGGTCAGTTCTCAGCTGCGCTAGAAGAGAGCAGCAAAAAAAAAAAAAGTTACAATTGCCTTTTGTCTCTTTGCTCCCTTCTGGTGGCCGTCCGGGCGATTTGCAGGCCGGCTCTTATATTACGGAATCGCACTGCAGTGGAGTAAGCGAAAAGTGCTCACGCGGAGTTTTCGATGTGCACTTGAGCGCCCCCTCTCCGTGACCAGCGCAATCTTCCAGAGTGGAATATACTCCTTGTAAGTGGGGTTTTCATATTTTATTTAACCGCCTGTCCGTCAAGATGCCCGACCAAGAAAGAAAAACATTTAATAATACTAACGTGGTATTTAAATTTTAAACAGCAGACCTGCCACTTTCGAGTACTGTCAAGTACAGAATAAGAAAACAACTTTTCCGATCCCGTGATTTTTGTGATGACTAGCAAACAAATGGGATGGCCTGCCTGCATTATTTCAACAAAATTTTAATTGAAAATTCAGTTTTAATAAATTAGTTTGGTCTTTGTGGGTTTGGTTACACACAAAGTGCCTTCCTCCTTTCCTCAAACTGAGGCCATTACAATAGGTTGGATTTTAATTCTTGTAACTGCTAGCCAGCATAGTGTTTGAGAGAAGTCCAACCCAGGGGTGAAATCCATTTTTTTTTACGGTGGGCCTGGCTTCTTGGCAGGGGAAGGATAATGCAAAATACCCATTCCCACCCTACTCTGGGATGGTATTTGCCGGTTCTCCAAACTACTCAAAATTTCTTTTACCTGTTCTCCAGAACCTATCAGAAACTTCTGTATTTCACCCTTGATCCAACCCATCAGTAGCCCATTGATTAGGAGAAAGTGAAAAGAAGGAACATTCCTTGCATTTAATTGATCACTTACCTTTTCCTGGCAATGGAGAAAATTGGGCCCTCATCAAAGGAAGATAGGAAAAAGCAGTTTATTATGTTTTCCTAGATGAACAATAACCAGCTTTACCTGCACTTGCCCTCTCCAGATCACATGACCGAGAATGTGAAGTTTTTTGGCCCCAGTCCATAACACCAAGCAGGAATATGCCTGCAGTGGAGGGTCACTTGATCATTGCAAAGTGCAAATAGAAGTATCATGCTCTTGTATTTACTCTGTGTATAAATGTCAATTTCAGGAGTGAAAACATTTCCACAATAGAGACATATTAGAATATTTGTTTTCACATGCTTTTCTGCATAAAATAACTCCTTTTATGGAGTATTCCACAAAGCATCAAAATATTACAGTACCTCTTTACACTTGGACTGTATGATGCTGCAGAAATACATCTGATTCCACAACAGCAATTCAGCTTCTAAGTATATCTACTTTTGACAGCCCATTTAGATGTCATTTGCAGAGCGAGGTCTTAGAAGTCCCCAAATTAATTTTACACAACCATTTGAGGCCAATTCGAGGTTGAACCTGTCACATGAAATGCTGCCAGTCAGTATGCATCAGTTTCAGTGTAGATAAGTTACTGCTTCCATTTCAATTTAAAAGGATGCTTATTGGAGTGAAAAAGCAGATTCGGTAAGTCTGATCTTTTCCGTGTAGCAAAATACATCAAATAGGTATGTGGGAACTCCAAAGTTGGTCAAACTAAGCCCTATTCACCTGCTGTCCATAATGGATAATGTCTTGCTTTGACAGCAATGGAAACTTTAATTGTAAAAACTGAGTGGAGTGCAGGAGAGGACATTCTAAATGAATTGTAAGGGAGGCCAATGAAAAGACCACTTTTCTCTACATTTATGTCTCACTGTTTCTTTTTTAAAAAAGTCATGTTTAGCCTGTGGCATGAAACTTCAATGAACTCTTCAGCTATGACTTAAACTTAACTTAGCTTTAGTAATATTTGTAGCACTTCACATCTGTATGTTAATATCTGTATGATCTTATTATAGATGTTCTATCATTCAAGAGTCATTTTAAAACCAACTATGAGTTAAACTGGTTTTATTCTGAAAAAAACCACCACCATCTAGGTCGCTTGTTTCCTGCTTGATAAAAGAGAAAGACCTTCTCTCTACCAATCCTAGCAACCGCACAGAAAACAACTGAGATTATTTTCAGGGGGGGAGCCTAAAATGAGATACCCATCCCAATCAGGAATACTTTTTCAATATAGGTATGTGGGAATTTCCCCCCCTGAGTGATCAAATTGTATATACATGCACATACGATATTTGGTTTTCACTAGGTTTCTCAGAACACAACTTCCAAAAATACTTGGATACCCTTATTGCCAGCAATATACTAGGCCTTCTATTTTAGGCCCAAAATAAACAGAGAGGAATCCTGTAGAGTTCAAATACAGTCATGCAACCTCCTAAAACTTCAGTAAAAACAATCCATGCACTGTTGTCCAGAGGGAAAAAGAGGAAATATACCTTGAACAGTCTGGGGTTGGGGGAAATTATAATTAGGTGTTTTGCTGACTTTATGCAAGGAATACACATGTTAAAAAATGGGCACAACATGTTTCCCAAAGCAACTTTTCTTTTTCAAATTATTTGCTACCTCCTGCTTTAGTTTTTCACCTGGTTTTCCACTTTTTCAGACTCTTTCATTCCACTCAAAGACCAAAAGTGGCATTCAGGAGCAAAGATCTTTTTTGAACACTTGTTCTCACTAAATGCCTGCAATTAGAGTAACAATCTGTTGCAAAGTATAAATTGGTAAGAATGTATTTTGCCATCTCTTCCGCTATGACTTCCCATTAGACTTTTCTTCTTCCTTCTGCTTTCTTAGTTATTTTTCTGGAAAGGCAGGCAGACATCCCAAAAAAGGGGGGATTGTGCTACAATCTTTATTCACTAAGAAACCCAATAGAATTCTTCTGAGGATTGTAAATGAAGAATAATAATGGTGGGTGATGTTTACCCTGCATCACTAGCATCTTATTTCTCAAAAAATAAAATACCATGATACAAACTAGGGATCTCCAACCTTGGCCACTTTAAGACTTGTGGACTTCAACTCCCAGAGTTCCTCAGCTGTTGTTTCTAAACATCATGGATGTTTAGAAACAACAGCAATGGATGCACTGAAACTTTGAGGTGCCACATGGAAATTCTTAAGTCAGGAACATCACTAGATAAGGAGATTCCTGAGGATGCTACATGCTTCTATTTTACTTGCCATTTTTCACTTTTCAGATAAAAAATTAAATTCAGGTGATACAACAAAATAAGTTCACTATGTTTCTCTAGAAGATCCATGTTGCAGATTGAGGAGTAATGCATTCAGTAGTAGGTTCCATTTTCAAAGTGTCTGCTGCATTTCACCCATGGAATGACCCATTTTGTCACATCAGCAGTACCAACTGAGGTGTGAATGCTTCCCAGCTGTTGTCTACAGTAGGGATTTAGTAGTCATTGCTGTTGCTCAGTATGTGTTGACAGGAGAAAAGAGCAATGCAATGCAGTTTTAAAGAGAAAGTTGGATTAATGTAAATGTGGCTCTACTATTTCATCTATGTCTGCATTGGTATTAACAAAAAGATTTTTTTAAAAATAAATCTGATGATCTGGTTCCCAATATGCTCATTTATTATGGCTTATGGATTTTCCTCAATTTCACGAAAGAAACATGTTATAATTTAAACAGAAAGTTTTAATAAGGTAGGGCCTATTGCTTTTATTCCTGTTTCATCAATAATAATTTATTAAACTTGTATGCTTCCTAACTTTCTACTGGGGTCTGAATGGCTCTATATATCAAAGGTTTGAGACATGTTAGTTGATGATATCAGGACAGGCAAAAAGGGATGGAGAAAGTCCAAGAACTAAAGGGGCTGGGGAAACACCAAGAAAGAAGTAAAAGAAGTGGAAATAGAAGAAGGCAAACATCAGCTCAGAGTAGCTATCTTGTGAGAGATAATTTAGCTAATTCTTTTCATATTTTATGGTGGAAGAAGGGGGAGTTTTCATGTGCTTCTTCCATAGGAAAGGGTATCACACCTTATAAATGTATGTAAAAATCACATATTGTTAAAACAATAAGTACATGAATGAACAAAGTTTTTTAAAAATCTCAGTGGAAAGAGGAGACACTCCCCAACAAATTATGTCCTCATTTAAAAGTTGCCAGAAATCAACATTTTCCACACAAGTTCTATGATAAAAATGGAAATACACATGGAATTGTAGCATCTATTTAGGATTTAATGGTCTCTTTCCATCATTTTAAGATGCTTAAGATGTCCTGCATTCATTATATTTCACAAAAGTCAACAGGCTTAAACAGGCAGGAATGGGGATTGGGGGTTAACTCTATAGCTCTACCATGATAGAGTGAAGCCTGCTGACCAGTTGTGTGACAGTTAAAGGAATGCACTCTCTATGTTTTGCCGCCATTTTGTTTTTTATCTTAAAATTTTATTTGGAATCCAATTTTGGTGGTTTTAATTGTTTGTATATTTTTTGATTTATTATGTATGTTGCCCACTGTGGCCAGAGTCACTATGAGATAAGGGCAGCTATAAAAATGTGAATAAATAAATAGGATCTGCCATGTGTAGCCCACAAGCTCTTGTGTCTCACTTGTTTTGGATTGGAACAATAAATTATTCAAGAACAAGAACTGGTTTTAATTTTCCACTATGGAGTGAACTGTCATAAATGTTTACAATAAATACTTAGAAACGGAAACTCATTGAGTTCCATCTGATTATCTTGTATCCTTTTTGAGATACCAGTTCTTTCAGGGACAAATTTAAAGAATATTGGAAAGTGACATTGCCATGAATTAAGGGCTACATGTTCAGTTAAATCCAGATTTCACTTTCCTCATCAGGGGTTTTAATTTCATGTGACTTTTTTCTGTAATAATACAGAACCTATTGGTTTTGTGAGTTATGCTAAACAATCATGGGTTTTGCTTTGATTTTTTGCATAAGTCTAGCCACTTTGACCTATACAGGAAAACATGATTAAAGTGTAACATACTTAACCCAAGATGTGAACTGGCCAAAATGGGATTCTTAAGATCATTCCTTTTAGACTGGGGTGGTTAAGGATTTCTGGGAGTTGAAGTCCACAAATCTTAAGTTGCCAAGCTCAGAGATCCCTGTTTTAGGATACTTCATTTCTCTAGTTCTGTATTTGCTCTACTATCCTCCTTGGATTCCTTATCATTTTATTTAGTTTCATCATCCTAGTACTAGGCATGTGGTTCTTTGATTAACCATTTCCCAAGTCATATTCTTCTGAAGCCCCTCCTCCAGCCAACATTCTTTCTGCCCTCCAAAATGCATGAGACCAAAAAAAAATATTAATGCTTGTTTACTTGAAGTTCAATTATTTTAGTTTACAATGACCATTTTCCATTTTTATAACTATTTAATAAATTACAACCTGTTGGAAATTACAGCCTATTGCTTTTAAAATAAATCTAGGGGTAGCAGGGAGGGGATGTCCATGTGCCCATCAGTTCAGCACTCCGATTTTGCAGTAATCTATAGCTGTTAGATATTTGAAATGGAATTTCATTTTAATTTTTAAATTGCTTGAGTTTAAATTGGTATTGAGTTATGTTATTTATATGTCCTGAGGTACACTGAAAATTTCAATGTTGAGAAGCAGCTAAGAACGTTATTAAACAAACATATATCCCCTCATATAACTTGACACTGTGAATTAGCTGACATGATTTATACTCCCTGAATGCTGCTTTGCAGGACTCAAAGAGCATTGGCATTTGTTTGTAAGCAGAGTGCCATAATCAAGTGCCAAGGGACCCAGCTAGGACCACAATGGTATATCTCTAGGGATATTTAACATTATACTGCACAAATTAGACTTGGGATATGGTAAGAGTATCAAACCAATATAACAGAATGGACTAGAATAACATGTTTTACAATATATTTATGTTTGCAGCCTATTAATATCTCACCAATAAAGAAAACATATATACTGTTATTTTTACAGATTAACAGTCACAAGTTGCATAATATTTTAATGCTAGTTTTATATCAGTGAACATCATTGAATTTGATGCTGTGCAGTCTCTTTCTTGATTAACACTTGGTGAGGGCTGCAGTTACATGCAGCTTAAATACTGAAGACATCAGATTGCATCAATTAATGGTTCCTCACATTGCACTAAACCATGTATTGTTTAAATATGGTTTGTTGAATGAGCCAGAAGTGAGAATTTTGTACCTGGTGTTAAGCAATGAAATATGGCATACATACCACAAGGGCTGGATTTAAGCAACATTTTGAACAAAAGAACAACAACCAAACAAACCACATGTTGCCTTAGAGTCATGTATGACATCAACATGTTTTTTTTCTAAACTCTTCTGACAAAGTTCATCCAGGCACTGAGAGAAGACAGGAAATAGAACAACCAAAACCGCAATAAAAACTTAACTCCAGCAGCAGGAAATTCTTTAGATAAGGACAAACTAATCTATTTCGATTTGACTTTGTTTTTTTCAGTGTTATATTTATTGCATCCTATTTGCACATCCTATTTTTTTAAAAAAAAATCTGTATTGTTCCTACAATTTTATACATATTTGTCACCTACCTATGCACCTTTGCATAACACTTTATTTTTACAGAACAGTTTCCCTTAGTTGAGTGAACTTTTATACATTATTTTTGAAAATATGTGTGCATGTTTCAAATCTTTCCATAAACCATGCATTTTTAAAAAAATGGAAGCACTGCATTGAAAAATTCAGAAGCAAACAGGAAAGTTTCCTTGTGTTTCAGTTCACAACACATTCATTCAGAACTCCAAAATTAGATATGTTATTATCAAAGCTTAAACTTGACAAAAATCTCTCCATTCTCCATCTCTGGGTTTTTTAGGAAAGCTTGAGGATTCTAGTGATGATCAGCTGTTTTACTCCTACTTCCTACTAAGAAGACTGTGCTACTCTTTATAGCTGAAATGACTAAGTCATCTATAATCATTGCCTACTTACCTATCGATGGAAAAATGGGTCTTGGTCTTAGTTGGTGTGTATAATTTGTTTTCAGGACTCAGTGTGGGGGTGAAAAAGCCAACTCAGCACATCATTGACAACTGGTGTTAAATTAAGTAGCAGTAATTACTGCTGAAATTGGTCTTCTCCCTAAATCAACATAATTGAACAAGAAGCAACAACTCATCACTTTCTAGGTCCAATGTTTATAATTTTCTCCTGGTTCATTTTGAGATTATCCCACTTGCTTCAAATACATTGTGAGTGTTTGAGGTTTGAGAGGGATTTTTTTTAATAAAAAGACCACAAAAGCTCTTACGCCTATAACCTACCTCACAGAGTTCTGTAAGTAAATAGGGAGGAGACTGTGTACACAGTGGTGAAATTCATATTTTTTTTTACTACCGGTTCTGTGGGCATGGCTTGGTGGGCGTGGTGTGGCTTGGTGGGCATGACAGGGGAAGGATACTGCAAAATCCCCATTCCCTCCCCACTCCTGGGGGAAGGATATTGCAAAATCTCAATTCCCACTCCACTTTGGGGCCAGCCAGAGGTAGTATTTGCCAGTTCTCTGAACTACTCAAAATTTCCTCTACCGGTTCTTTAAAACCTGTCAGAACCTGTTATATTTCATCCCTTTGTGAACACAACTATGAGCCAACAGGAATCTTTTAAGTTCTTCAAAACTATGCATGAGTCGGGTGTGAGGTGGAGGGAAGTAGCTGGTGTTGATGCTGTAACTATAAAGAATGAGGAAATCAGGAAATCCAGCCAATTCAAATAAAAGGCTTATTGTAAGCTTAAGCTCTCTATAAGAAGCCGAGCTATTAATGGTCAAAACAAATTGGTGGTAGATAAGTACCAATAGAACTCAAAGTAGGCTGGACTTAGATTTGTTGTGGGCACAAAGAGACTCGAGGCTGATTATATATTTGACCCCTCCCTTGGGTTCAGCCTGGTTATTTCCTACATCAAGTCTGTTGCAGGAAATGTAGAAGCAGATTGTAATAATGATTCAGTGATGTTCCAGACTTCATCTCAAATTCTACTAATATTGCTAGGATGAATAACAACCATCCCACAAGCAATTGTTAGTCCCTAGGTATATGCAAAACAGTCTGAAAATTATCCATTTCAAGCCTAGAATATTGAATATAATGTTCACAAATGAAACCAAACATATACAAGTACAAATTAAAACAAAACTTACTTTTGAATATGAATCAGAACACAATTATTTTGATTGGAAATGATTGGAATCAAACCAGAAAATGTGGTGCGATGAACACCTCAGGCAATAAGCCTGTTATTCTCAATTAGCAACTAGGAGTGAAAATGAAGGTCATTAGTAGGAGGAATTGTCCTTTCTCATTTGAATCCATGGCACATGGTGGGCCGAAATGTGCACAATAATTCAGAAGATAACATAATATGGAACCCTATCAAGATTCTGCTTGAAAACCCTTGTTCTACAACTATTGTAGGACATGTCTGAGCAAGGGAAAAACACCAGGTGTCTTTTGTCCCTGTGGTTGTTTCAGCATCTGCTTAGACATCCAGATGTCCTTCCCACCTTTGGCAACACTAGGCAGTCCAATATGCTATCTAGCAGCAGGGCATCAGCTCTTGAGTACAGCAGAATATCTGCACAATAGTGGAAGTAGCTATCAGGCAACATCTAGCAGATGCTTCAAAAGCATCAGATCTGACAAATGTTGTCATGCAGATGGATAATACCCTCTGTATCACCAATACAGAGAAGAAATGCTGGCATAGCTGCAAGTATACCTACTGCTTACATCCATTACACCTCATTTGAGGTGGAGTTCATGTTTCTTGTCTTGTCCTCACTAAGAATAGGCAGGGGTGAATTGTGAACGAAAGGAATGTTTGCAATTATAGGCCCCAGCTTATAGGCAGGATAAATATTGCTTACTGTGGTGCTGAACATGACTCACCCAGTATATGATGTGAATACAACAATGAAGCCTACGGTTGAGATCTGATTATTCAGAAAGCCAGATATGGTCATATATAGAGCCAGTTTGGTTTACTGGTTAAGGCATCAGGCAAGCAACCAAAGAAATCATGAATTCTAGTCCTGCTTTAGCTGGCTGGATGATTTTGGACCAGTCACTCTTTCAGCTCCAGCCACATCGCCGAGTGGGTAGGTAAAATAGGAGAAGGAAGGAGCATCAGCTATGTTTGCCGCGATGAATTATTTATAAAAATAATATTTGTGGAATATAGATAAATAATTCATGGTCATAGACAATGGACCCAATATTCAAAGAGCAACTCTTCAGGTGAAATTTGTTGGCATTAGCTTAAAAAGTATATCTGATTCTGCAGTGTTGATATGAACTGGAAGAGAACATAACCAGTATCATCCCAAATGGCACCAAAGTTGCCACTGATGTTCCTACAGAGAAATGCCCTAAATAAATTACTTTTATTGAATTCAGGAGAATTGGATCCTGAACCATCAGTAAATCAAGCTACATGTACACCAACATCTATCTATTCAGTCCCACCCATGGAATGCTGCCTATGTTTTGTTCTAGAGATTTACTTCTTCATTCATGGGAGTAGTAGATAATCATGGCTAGGCAGCTTCTGTACTTGATCCATTCTACATGGTAAATCTCTTAAGTGCAGAAACAGTGACACCAAGCTAACATCTGCATCTGGTTCTTAAATTTCAGATTCTGAATTGCAAAAGAAGCTGGAACTCAACAAAGACCTTGACTTCCTAATTTCACAGTTGGGTTGCAATAAATATTCATGTTTTCTAGCCTTTGTGATCTTCAGTAAGGTTAAAGTAGATTATACAATGGTGGTGTCCCCCAGAGGATAGAATGTCTGGTTATAAAAGTGGTCCAAGTGGAGGAAGATGTAATTAAAAGTATTGGACCACCTTTCAGAATGAAAACTCAGAATGAGGGAGACAGTCACTGGTGTTTAACACAATTTAACTCACACTGAGATAAAAATATAGACTGAAGTTCTATCAACCCTGTTTTGAGCTTCTAGAGGAAAAATATAAATATAAATCTAAGATGTAATAAATGTATCCCATCTAAAGGATTAGATGGGACAGAGAAAAACTGAAAGAGAAGGAGACTTAGAAAGAGCAGAAGAAACTGGTGAGTACATTTGAATTGTTGATAAGGAAGAAGAACCTGCGATAGGATTGGGAGGCTGTTCAGAAATTGGCTGTCATATTGGGATTAAGATATAATACAGGGCACTTGAACTAATTATAATTTCTGTATTTTGCAGCCTCTGAAGTTTTGAAATTTATCATTTTTCTCAGAAGAGCTACAAGTGGCTTGGCATAAGGTGGTTTATTTTTGCTCCTCTCAGTATAGATTTGAACGTGAGCCAGCTTTGGAAACTAAAGCTTTGTTCTATTATCTATTTATCTCTTGTTGCCTATTTAGTATTTTGACCTTTGTAACCAATGACTCATGATATACTTATCTGTTATTTCTTCCATACCTAACAGTTGTGAAGATCATATTATCCATCTGTAGATAGGGGCTGTGTGTTTGATTTAGCATGGAAACCCATATTATATCTAGTTACATTTGAGAACAAGCTTTTCTGAGAAAGATGCAAAAACTGACCTAAATAAATGCTGAATCAGATGTTTCACAGTAAGTAACTAGATGAAATATTTATTAAATGAAATGGGAAAATCCAGAGCTAACTCTGTTACTTGGTAGACAGCTCATTTGGATGAGCTAAGAAAGGTTCTATTATAGCAAAGACTGAAGACTGGAGGCTAATAAAACACTAGTAAACTGGAGTTGTCTTCTAATCTCACCTCATCCTGACCTGGCAAACCTGCCTTTTAAAGTCCAGGTTGATCTATTGAATGAAGAATTGATATGGGAAGTTGACACAGCAGTAAACTCAGCTCTGTTTCTCCTTCCATCAGATCCTGGTAGAATATGACCTCTATTAATGACTGCTATAGATAGCTGAGGGTAAGTAAATCAAAACTTAGTTCAGATAAAAACAGAGTAAAGGTGGTATTGGTGGAATGCTCCACTGACAACTAGTGAAAACTTCTGGGATCAGATTTGTAGTTTGTGTGCAACCTTGAATCTGACATTGCTCAGAGCACTTTTTATATACCATTTTTCACTATCTGTAGGGGTGGGGAGAAACCCCAAGATCTGGCTAGTATCCCTAGTGACCTTCTGATAAAATTGCTCTGAAATGCTTTATTTAGTGCTGGGTTTTTGCTTCACTTGTTCCTCCTTTTGTTATGCATCAATCTAAGTCATAATGAGTTACATACAGCCTACAAAAGAAAACACCTTCCTTGGGTGCACACATGTTTATTTCTAAACCAAAGATGATATAACACATTAACAATATATATTTGAGTTTAAGATAAAGGTATACAAGTCCAGATGTAGGATAATATTCTCTAGCCAAGGGTTTTGGTTTTTTTTAGAAAGTTGCCTTTCATCCATAAAGAATACTAAGACAAGCCACAGGAAATGTTAGTATTAGGTAAAACATTAACTCAGATGACTTTTCTGATGATTTTCTTTGAAAAGCAGTTATCATGTCTTTTCTTAAACAGAAACGTATGGTTCAATTTACATCTCCTCCTGTTGGCTTGAGCTCCTTTTTTCCCAGTTGCCTTGGCCCCTTCCTAGTCCTAGGCAAGACATGCTAAATATACCCTATGGCTTTACATGGGCAGCCATCACCTTTATAGGCTAGAAATGTGTATTAACAATGAATCATTAATCGATTTCACTTCCGGGAGCGGAAGGTGGCGGATGTGATAGGAGCAAGCTCCTGCCCCAGCACCTGGTATTGTCCTCCTGGTGGGCCCTGCGGGGCACAGGCTGTCTTGTAGGGATGGCCTGCTGTTGGAACGACTTGTCGGGAGCCCCCGGAATGACAGCGGTCATGGGGGGCTTTCCCGGCCTCGCCCGAGGTGCCGGGAGGCGAGCGGCATGTGGCCTCATAGCCGAGCGCGCCATTAGCCACCCACTTGCTGGAGGGATGACAGGAAGTTGGTGTGAAGAGGAGGTGAAGGGGAGGTGAGCAGTGGAACGGGAAGGCTAAAGGGGGAAGAGGGCTTTTTAACCCCCCCTCTGGAATGCCACAGAGTGTGGCAGCAGTAGTATCGGTGAGTTCCCCTGGCAGGGGAACAAAAAGTGACTGAATGCCTGGCAGACCAATGCGGACGGAGGCTGGAGTGGGCTGCTAATTGAACTTTTTAAAAGAGACTTGGCGGCCAGGCTGGATATGCAGAAAATTACAGATATGTTTGAAAAGCTGCAGATGAGGCAGACGGATATGAAGCAAGGCCAGATAAATATTATTGTGGACATGAAACAAGGGCAAGAGATATTGAGAAG
>JANHFP010006307.1:92967-107489 GCA_032468135.1 Calamaria suluensis | reverse complement strand
CCACAGAGACATCTTTGGACAGCGCTGGCTCTTCGGCTTTGAAACGGAGATGAGCACCACCCCCTAGAGTCGGAAACAACTGGTACATATGTGCAAGGGAAACCTTTATCTTTTTATTACTTTTCAAATTGCATTGATAAATTTTGTCACTTAATCACACTCCATTGTTAACACTGATTTAAGTTTGCATTGCAAATGATCAAGATCCAAATGCTACTTTTATTCCCATGAAATTTAAGGTAAAACACTAAAAATGTTTGCAGGGTGCTAATATTCATTCTGATAGATGTATATGGCCTACCTGTTCAGTAAATAATTGAAGCTTTTCTCCATTACTAGCAGCAGATATTTCCGCTGTTGTACCACAAGGAGGCAGATTGTTATTTAGTTTTGCGAAATATAGTACTTTACTGCAATTTGCCCTATGTATCAGGGATATTCATTCTTTTCAAAGTAGGAACTGTAGACCTTGTGTAGCCAGAGAATACTGTATCTCTATAGCTGAGTAAAGCAACTCTCTTTCATACTCCCACCTGAACCTGGAAAAAGTCTTAAGGTCATTATTTCATAACATCCTAGTATAATAGAGAATTGGTGAAGACTTTCTTCATTGTGACATCTTCAGGTATTTTGTTGATTCTTCAAGAAACAGAAAATGCATACAGTATTTGTTTTTAATTTTTTTGAAAAAAATATTTTATTCTGGCCAATATTATGCAGAGTGAAACAATTATTTTCCATGGCTTTGGAGATCGTAACAGGCTAAATCATGTACTGTTCATGAAGCATGTCACAAGCTGACTCCTGTTGTTAGTTGCAAAGTCGTGTCCGACCCATCGCAACCCCATGGACAACGTTCCTCCAGGCCCTCCTATCCTCCACCATCCTCTGGAGTCCATCCAAGCTGACGCCCAGTGCTTCAGTGACTCCATCCAGCCATGTTGTCCCCTTCTTTGGCCCTCAATCTTCCCCAGCATTACATTCTTCTCCAGTGAGTCCTTCCTTCTCATTAGGTGACCAAATTATTTGAGACTGTTCAATGCAATTAAAAATTATTGCGCCCATATAATGTACAAGCAAGAAATTTGCCATCTTGTTTTCCCAGTAAGATAGTTTCTTTTTGTCTCAACTAATAGGAAGACTTGCTTTTTACTTATCTTGAGATTTATTTCAAATTAACCTCTTGGTATAGAATCCTACGTATGTTCTGCTCCAGAAATCTGTTTTTCTTGAAGTGACCTCACCTTGAAGTCTCGCTAAAACCAGTATTCCCAATTTATATATTCACTTTCCTCTAAGTATATGCTGATTTCTTGTTGTTAGCTAAGCATTCTGTATTAATACCTCACTAAGGATAGCTAACGTCTTGTAGCTTCATGTATCTTCTAGAGCAGGGCTCGCCAACCTTGGCAACTTGTGGACTTCAACTCCTAGAATTTCTCAGCCAGTCTTCTAGAGGGAAAAAGTCAATATGACAAGTGAGGTATTTCCAGGACTGTATTTGGCAGGAATTTGTCATTCAATAAATATCTATGTAATTAAAATCTCTATCACCACAAGCTCCATACCTGTTTAAATGATCCATAAATCTACTGTGCCTAGATTCACAACTAAACCCTGGTGAACTACATTTCAGTGATCCAGTCTTTCTTCTGTCAACTTTCCTTGTTCACAGAAATAGTTCTATGTCATGGAGACAATTCCCATATGTGCTACAATAAATATTGTTTAAATATTGTTGAATAAATACAACATTTTTGTGTTCAGATCATGTATTAAGCTCTGTATCATGATCTATAAACCACAGTGGTTGAATTGTATTCACATCAAACAAACAATTTACTGCAGTGTGTGAACTAAACACTTGGCATGGCTACAGGTCAATAGATTTGGATTTATCCTTGTATTTGATAATTTCCAGCAATCCCTACAATAGTTCCCTCCAGAATCTCCTATCAACAAGATACTTGGGGGTGAGAAACTATGTGAACAAAATTTGTTTCTGAAGGCATTCAGTTAGTATATTTAGGACCAAAGAAGAAAAAATTCTAGAGAACTTCTGCAGTTTTATAGGAGTTGCTGTAGTTTCCAAGAACCAAAAAAAGGAAAGACATTAAGTATGTTTAGGACTTCGAATCCAACAGCTTATATAGGCAAAGTTAGGAAATTGTGGGAGCATAGCCCAAAAGATGAAGATAATCTATCTGCATCAGAGGAATCTCAGCACCAGAAATTTCACAAAGATCAATGTGTAGGGATTCAGAAGGAGCCTGAAGAATTGTCAAAGTAGCTGTTGCAGCAGGTTTGATTGTATTCTACCTTCTTTTTACTAATTGTCTTGTGTTTCTGATGCTTTTGCCACTATTTTAAAAGTGCTGCAAAAGTGTGAGCTGTGCATAAGGTTACTGTTTTATTGGATCAAGCATAACTGTGGCTTGTTTCAAGCTTCCCAAACTTTTGCTTTGATTGCAGAGGAGGATTAATGTATCGGTGTTTGCTATTTCAAAAGGCACTCTGGTTAGGGCTTGCTGAAAGGAGTTGCATAGTTTGCTTGTAAAATATGTACTCTGCTTATGATATGACTCAGTAAAAGTAGTAAAGCAAGTTTCCCTGCCCTTGTTTCATCAGCTATGCCTCTCCATTTTAGATGATTCCTTTGGTAATATCTATGACACCACCAACAATGCTGTTACCCTTCTAAAAGACCTTGACTTTGTGTCGGAATGGTCAAACAATTGGCAAGTCCAAATTTCAACCAACAAATTCTCTGTCTTACACATTGGCAAAAAGAATCAGAACACAAAATACAAGCTGAATGGACATAACCTTTTAGATGGCCCTCACTCTGTCAAGGACCTTGGAGTACTCATATCAAATGATCTTTGTGCCAAAGCACACTGTAACAACATTGCCAAAAAGGCATTAAGTGTTGTAAACCTAATCTTGTGTAGCTTCTTTTCCCGTAATATTACACTACTAATCAGAGCCTACAAAACATTTGCTAGACCAATTCTTGAATAGAGTTCATCTGTCTGGAACCCACACTGCATATCAGACATTAATATAATTGAGTATGTCCAGAAATATTTCACAAGAATAGTCCTCCACTTCTCTGCCCGCAACAAAATACTTTAGGCCTGGCATACTAGAACAACTGATTAATTTTTTAAAACTAAAACACATACTAGTGTATTATTTTCTTTAGCTATTTGTCATCAATAATCACTTTGACATGCAGATGTTAAGAGATGAGTGAAATAAAGAATTAGTGGTTTCTACATTGTCTAGACAATTGAAGAGTCGTGTGAAATCCAGTAAGTTCTGGAGAACCGGTAGCAGAAATTTTGAGCAGTTTGGAGAACCGGCAAATACCATCTCTAGTTGGCCCCAGAGTGGGGTGGGAATGAAGATTTTGCAATACTCTTCCCCTCAGGAGTAGGGAGAGAATGGGGATTTTGCAGTATCCTTCCCATGGAGTGGGGTAGGAATGGAGATATTGCAGTACCCTTTCCCTGACACGGCCTCCAAGCTATACTGACAGAACTAGTAGTAAAAAAAATGTATTTCACCACTGGGAAGAGTGTTTTAACTTCTATATATAAAGTGTCAATTGACCTTAACCTATGACTTATACAACTTTTTTTTTGGAATTTCTTTGACTCCATTATATTTGTATAGAAAAAGAAAAATTCTAGAACAACATTTTGTTGAAGATGTAATAAGGACAATGCTTCTCAAAAACATTTTTTGCAATGTCCTATACTTACCACATTTTGGGATAAAGTAACGGACTATGTAAATGTGAGTGTGCAACAACAGCTAAAATTTTCAGAAGATAATATTCTCTTGAATTACATACCTGTCCATGGTATTGGACAACATACAGTAAGTGGATTTTCTGTGTCCTTATTATTGATAAAAGACTCATATTGCAACATTGGAAAGATGAATATAAGGCTCCATTTACTCAGTGGATTGAAGACCTGATTACCCCATCTTTGAGCGAATTGCCTCTAAATGCAAATTTTGTATGGATAAAGAAAGGTAAAGGAGACCCTGCGGATTTTTCTCTGCTAGTCATAATCCACTTTAAGGGTCGGTTCTCATCTGCCATTCTTAAAGACACTGATCCAGGGCTTTCTGAAGATGTTTCCATGGTCATCTGGTCAGCATGACATCATGCCACACAGTACAAAGCATATCGCGAAACAAGGAATGTTGTTACCTTCCTACTGAAGTGGTATCTATTTATCTACTTGCATTTACATGCTTTCAAACTGCTAGGTTGGCAGGGGCTGGGGAAAGTGATGGGAGCTCATTCCATTGTGCAGTAGTGAGTAGTCACTACTGGGTCTACTCAGGACCATAGATCTTCTCTGGTGTCTTTTAAGCCACTGAGCTGCCACACCTCTTTTGTATGGATAAATGCAAGGAAATAGGGGAGCAATTTATGCAAAGTACAGTTTGCATAAACACGATAATCATACAGACACAATAATCATACAGACACACCCACACTTTCATGTTTGCATTTGATAATTCGATATAGAATTCTAACTTTATTGTTCTAAGAACATATAGTCTATACATTATTTTTTTGGTTGCATTTTTTCACTTATTATACAAGCACTTGGGTATTTTTTTGATAATGCATTTTTTGTGCTTTGCTGTTTTTCCCTTTTGCTCTCATTATTTTAAAAGCAATAAAATGTATTTTAAAAATTATAGCAATACTATTGTATTAGAATTTGAATTTGCCTTCAAACCACCTCATAAGATACTTTAAATTATTTAAAATGAAGCAAAACAAAACCAGACAGAACCAAGCAGACAATTGTATACAAATTGATGAGGACAAATACACAGGCTGCCTTTATTGGGTGGGAGAAAATTTGAAACTTCTGCTTCTTCTAGTAAGGAAAAGGGAAAGTCTGTTGGTTAGTTAGCCAAACGTTGGAAGGCCTGAATCAGTACACTTAGCAGATAACCAGTTTGAGACAAAAGAACCTTTTGTTGACTGACATTCTATGCAAACATATATTGACCACTTTAGAATAAGCAATTATTAGCTGAATCATCACTCTTTGAACTCCGACTAACCAGCATATAAGATCATGGAGAAGTCCCAGCAGTGCTTTTTCAAAAGGCAACTGAGCTTTCTGGTTTTTCTCTGAAGACGTTTCTAAAGAAGCTTCTTGGATGAAAAGCAAAAACGTCTTCAAAGAAAAACCAGAAACTCCAGTTGCCTCTTGAAAAGGTACCTTTGGGACAACTATAACCTGGATAACTGAGAATCTCCATAAACATCATTCAGAAAACATTTGAGAAGGCCAGGTGCAGAAATAATGTTTATTTCTGCACCTGGCAGAAATAAAAAAAGTTTAAAAACAGTGCAGAAATAATGATTGGGTTTAAAATACACAATGAATGTTTAGCAATTGGCTGATGTTGTGGCATATCTGAGTGATTGTTTACCTACATGCAGTCTGAAATGAGTTTCAGAACTTTGAAGAGATGCTGAGCATACAAAGCTGTTGTTTATTGTTTTTTCTAAATAGCTTTTATGTCTCCTGCCAAAAATAAGCTATAATCAATCAAAATTATTATTTCTTTGAAACTGGAGTTTGGTCAAAATTAATCATATGACTGATCAATATAGGTAAAACCTTTCATGTAATTTCACATAACATTTATGGTGAATTACTGAAAATGCTACCTCAATTGCATACTGTAAATATCCATTATTCCCATTTTAAAACACAATGCATGCATGGGGAGTTTCCTGAACAGAATCTCTCACTGTTGGACATGTGGACAAACTCCTGCTTCTACTGAAGGTCAGAAGCCTCCTAGATCTTATAGACAAGAGGGTTCGGACATTTTTTTTCAATCAGGTTATCTTAGTATCAAAGGCTATAATCGGGGCTAGTTCAAGTTGTTCCCTTGGCTGAAGCAGAGCAACAAATGGATACTTAATCACCGCAGGGCAGTTCCTCTGACACATGAGGCACAAAAATCACAGAAGTACGTCTTTCCATCCTGGCAGTAAAAATGCAGAATACACACACACACACACACACACACTCTCTCTCTCTCACTCTCTCTCAAAGGAAAAAAACCCATAAATGAAATAACTAACAATTTACTTCCTTTCATTCCACCCATCTTCTGTTTAAAGTAGATTCACTCTGAGTCCTGAGTCCAGTATATATATATATATATATATTGGTTAATTGTTTTTCTGCTGATATTTTTAAAATTAAGGGAGGCCAGTATATATATATACACACACACACACAAATAAGAAATAAAGTAATATGTAAGTAGAGTGAATAAATACAATATAGAAGATGGTTTGCAAACTACACCTATTTAAGCCATTTTTGACTTAAATGTTTAGAAACGTGATTGCTTTAAGTGGGAAGCATCCCTAGGGCACAGATAACCATCTCCTTCGATAAGTGATTTAAGCTGAACTCAAACTACACCATAATTCTGCCAAAATATTTCTCTAAAATGAATCTGCTGCCTGGAAAACTCAGTATGAATGCACATGCTTTATAATTTCTTTTTCTTCTTCATCATCATCACCATCATCACCACCATCATCATCAATCACTGTCCACAGCAGGATGAAGGCCTCTTCTGCCTCTTTCCAGCCAATACAGTCCTGAGCTTTGTTTTGCCAGTTGGATTCACAATACTGTGTTTTCCCAAAAATAAGACCGTCTTATATTTTTTTGAACCTGAAATAAGGGCTTGTCCTTATTGCCATGCACTCAACAGCCTGATTGGGCTTATTATCAGGGGATGTCTTATTTGTGGGGAAACAAGTTGCTTGCAGATGTCATCAATCCATCCCTTTCATGGATGCTTTATAATTTAAACTAGATTATCTATTAAATATATAAAAATAATGACTATATATTTGTTCCTTTGCAAAATGTACAGAAATAAATTGAGAAGGCCATTTTGCCACTCAGTTCTAAAAACTAGAATTAAATCCATAGAGAATTGGACTACGAACAATCCATTAATTGCAACTACAACTGGAAACAGAATTTCTATTCTTTAGCAAGCTGTGTCCAATTTTATGATCTTTTTGTCCATGGTTGTTAACAGTTGAAGTTGTTAAGTTGAATCACGTGACCATTAAGCAAATTGACTTGCCTCATTGACTTGTTTGTTAGCTGAAAGGTTGCAAATATCAATCACATGACCCCAGGATGCTGTGACCATTGTAAATACATGCCAATGGTCAAGCAGGTGAATTTTGATCGCATAACCACAGGGATGCTACAACAGTCCCAAGTGTGAGGACCATTTGTGAGTCACTTTTTCAGTGCTGTAATTTTGAACAATTGCTCAACCAATGGTTATAATTCGAAGACTACCTGTAACTCTCATGTGTAACCAGTACAAGCCAAAACAGATTACAGCTGTTTTCTTCTACTTAGGCAGTAAATCCCATTGAATAAGATTTACCTCGAAACAAACATATTTGACACTTTACAAGGTGACCTTTAATCATGCACTGCTTTCCCCTTCAGTTAGAGAGATAATTGGGTTTAATTTGTATAGATGCCGGCACCTGTTCTACTAAATACCTCTCATAACCATTAAATATTATTTAACTCCTAAGCCACAATAAGAAACAACAAGAAAAACAAGGTTGTAGACAGAATGATTGCATTATTGAAAACTAAAACAATGGCAGCAATTAATCGCCAAGGTTATCCTGGCAGTTCATTTAAATCTTGTACAGTTTTTAATTTTAAAAAATGGCTCCCAAATTAAATTCAGCTCTTTATTTTTAAAGGGAACTGCAAGAATTATATTTGTATCTTTAGAATGGCTATCATTTTTATCTGTAAATGTAGAAAATGCAAAACCTAAATGACTGTCTAAAAATGATTTTGAAGTTCAGTCTCAAATATTTTGCAAGATCTAAGAATATTTGACAACGGCCCATGGGTTTCTCTCCCTTTTTTCCTACTCAGCATTCTAACAATGATGTGATAAACAAAAAAATAGTGGGTACAACTTAGAGATGCACTGCTAAGAAAAGCTTGTGTCGTCCCAAAGCTGCTTTTTCAAGAGGCTCAGAGCTGAAGCTTCTTGGATGAGAAGCAAAATGTCTTCAAAGAAAAACCAGACAATCCAGTTGCTTCTTTGAAAACACCTTTGGTATGACTATAACCTGGATGAATGAGAATCTCCATAGACAAAAGCTTCCGTCAATTTTCTTTAGTGATAGCACTACTGAAACTGCAAGTATCACAACATTTCTATCCTTCTCTCTTGCTCATCCTTTATTCCTATGAACTCTTCCTCTCTTTCCACACAACTGTGCCATTTTCTTCTAGCTAACTTTCCAGGCCAGTAATGGCTAACCTTTTTCCCATCGAGTGCTAAAAGTGGGGGGAGCATGGCAGAGAGGTGTTGCCTGCATGCCCACACCCATAATTCTATGCACTCCTCCAATTACTCGATCCCTATGCTCACGTGCCCACCAATATGGCTCTGTGTGCCACCTGTGGCATGCGTGCCATAGGTTCGCCATCACGGTTCTAGGCCATACATGCACTCTTCATCTTGGCTCATGGAGTCTCTTCTTTACCTTTCTGTTGCATTCTTCTTCCTTTGCTTGCTTTCCCTGAATGACCAATGCATGTTTGTAAAGAGGGTGCTAGTAAGGTAAAATTTACTCCATGTCTGTCTTTTCAAAGTACACACCTATTAGTCAAATGTGCCCTAGAATGACATAGCTATTCTTACATTATTCTTATGCAAAGAAGCTTGTTACCATGATAGCTTCATAAGACTCATTCATAACATTGTCTGAATAACTTAAAACTAATATGTTTACAATAAGATACAGGCCCTACAGAGAGGGGAATTATAATACAGAACAAAGAATGAGGTCCAGGTTGAGTAGTAACAGGATTGGCCCAAGCTGTGTGCAGATGCAGAGCTTCTGACAGAAAGGTCTTAATGAAGGCCTTGGTGGGAATAAGAAATGGGTTGTCTTGTTCCAGGCCTGACAGTAAATGTATTTAGAGTTCCATATTGTGGACCAACATGGAAAGGCCTAAACGGAAGAAATATTAAAAAAAATCATTAGTTCAATAGAAATTCTTAGCAATAAATAAAGACCTGTGATTCAATTAAGAGGTATATTTCATTCAAAGTACAAGATAAACATGTTAAAGAAACTTTTCAAATCAATATTATTTGAGATTTTGTTAGTGAGATAGCCTTTGATTACCAGAAACACAAACAGCAAACATGAAATACTTAATACAGATTTTTTTGGCATAATGGCTTTCTCAGCTAAATTTTAATAAGCTAAATTCTAATTATCTTACCAATATAAATAATAATCCGGATGGTTTGAATATTTTTGCTTCCATTTCAAAAATATCGTAACTAAAATACTAGTCTACCTGGAAACAATAATTCTGTTGAATTATATAAATTTCTTGGTACCCATGTCTTTTCTCTAAATATAATTTGAAATGAACAGCTGCACAGATCAAACAATTACCAACAAGCAATACAGTATGTTCCTCTCAGCTGAGCTCTTGGTGATTTTGTTGGTGATCTTAGGTGTAGGAATGTGGAAGAAGCAGGCATTTGGCTGAAGCGGTAGTCATTTGGTCACCTGACTGAATAATAACTTGATTTTAAATGGAAAATACTCTACCTAGAGCAGTGATAGCTAACCTTTTTGTCATTGTGTGCCAAAAATGCATGACCCTCTCCGTGCCTAGTTTTGGGCCCTCTCTAGGCTCCAGAGGCTTTCTTGGAGCCTGGGGAGGGCAAAAACGGACTCTCCCACCCCCGGAGGTTGATAACGCCCTTCCAGAGCCCCTGTGCAAGCCCTGTACTTACCTAGCATCTAAAACTGGCCACATGGAGCTCCTTGGAGGGAAGGCGTGGGTGAGGCCAGTTGAAAATCAGCTGGCTGGCGCATGCATGTGCACTGAAGCTGAGCTAATGCAACAGCTTGCGTGCCCATAAATATGGCTCCACGTGCCACCTGTGGCACACATGCCATAGGTTCACCATCACAGACCTAGAGCATTGTAACTCTAAAAAGGAGGGATTGCTTACATTATACAGGACAAAAGAAACTGCAGAATGTCAACCTGCATGCTGGCCTCTGGCCAAAATATTTCCATGCAGCCCCTACTCACATTACAACTTCTATATTTATGACAAATGAAACATACCTGCCAGAGGCATTGGTGGAATAGTCTCCATTTTGGCTTTTATACTGGACATCATTGACAGAAGTATTGTAATTTATAATTTTTCCAGATGATTCCAAGGATACCCTTCGACCCTGTGTACCATTGGGGACATTTCTTTGAGAATAATTTCCTCGATGAATCCCTTCCACAGCTGGAGAGTTGTAGCCATAGGAGTTAGGTGTGCTCATACTGCGAGCAGACATAGGTGTCCTACTATATAAGTCATCAGTCTCTGATAGATAAAGACGTTTTTTAATTAAAGGGCGGCTATTGGAACAGCTACTAAGGTAATTGGAGGTATAGCTGCCACCTGGATAACTATAGTCGCAGCTGCTACTGTGTCTATAGTCACTTGGCCTTTGGACTGCTGATGTCAGAGAGTAACTGTTGCCATAGTTATAGCCCGAGTTGTTGAAGTTACGTTGCATATCTGAGATCTGAGTACCTGAAGGAAACTTTGGGATTTCAGAGGTATCATTGCTGAACTCCGGTGGTGGAGGAATGATTTCATAGTTGAATCCTTCTTCCACTTGATCATTCTTAACTGCATGGTTTTGGGGTGGAGGGAAAAAATGAAAATGACTTTTGGATGCGCTTGAAGAACAACACTTATTTGATGAAAGACTCTGAGACTCATTTATCTCCCTGAATTTCACTGTATTCCTGCAATGTTCGGCAGCATTGGAGAATATTTGTGGCATATTTTCCCTTTGTCCTGACAAACTCCTGATATTGTTGTTAGGTGCCCTTGATCCATTATACTGCTTACTTTCAGAGACTGCCAATAAGTCCTTGTGTGGGTGTGGAGACTTTGGGACAACCTTGATAGAATTGGGTTTTGAATTGCTGTAATACATGGTAGATAACCCATTCTCTGATTGGCTGCTATTGTTCAACTCGAGCTGAGATTTCTCCGATGAACTATTACTTTGAGAGGGAGACTTGGTTCTATTGGCCCGCAGTTTTGCAGCCAGAAGAAGAGCCATTGGAGAGCCTTTCTCTACTTTTTCTCCTGTAACAGGATGAAACAGAATATCACTGCTCAATTGCTCTGCATTCGTAGATAATTTGGATGTTGTTGAGGGCATGTTTCCAGTAGAATCTCTTTGATTTTCATCATTACTTGGGCTGCTGGGTCCATCATGTGTAGCTTGGGAAGAAATTGCAACGACAAGGCTGTCAACAGGAACTAATCTTGACCTATCAGTCTTATATTGCATGGAGACATCCTTGACAGGAGAAGCAGTTTGTGTAGCTAATGTAGCCTCAGAATTAGAAGAAGATGTAGCTGGAGCCAAATGTTCACTTTTGGGTTTTAAAGATGAAACTGGTGACTTGCATGTGTGGACAGAAACACTAGGAATTGTTGGTTCTTTCTCTGTACCTTCCAGTTTTGCTGTTGAAAATTTTAACTCACCATTATTGACCTTCTTGCTGGAAAACTGAAGAGTAACTTGTTTTCTTGTTTCTGGATTATGTCTCAGGTTTGCAAGTGCCAATGGAGGGCCTCCTTCCTTGACTGGAGACAATAAAGCTTCCAACTCCTCTTTCAGTTTCATAGCACAATTTGCTTGAGTGGTGGGAAATTTGTCTGTAGTTGAGAAAGCATCTTTGGTGAAAGATTTGGCTGGAGAATTATTGGCACATTTCTTTTCTTTCTTCTCATTCTCCGCTCCTTGTGATAAGCATGTTTTTTTCACATCATGCTTAACTAGTTTTAATTCATCTGTAGTGACATTGTTGCTATCAATATCTGTGCCTTTAGCTTTAGAAACTGTAATTCTTTCAGTTGGTCGGTCTTCCTTTCTGCAAGTTGAGGACAGTAGGGTTGACAGTTCATTCTTCAACTTATCTAAATTGCAAGGTTCTTTCCAGACATCATCATCGTCGGACGATACATGATCTGGAGATGAAAATTCTGTTCTTTCTTCGGTGGACCAAGATAAACTCTGTTTTTTCTTCCGTGGATGACTTTTGGAATCTGATGCTTCAGATCCTGTGACTAAAGCAGAACGCTTTTCCATAGTAGCAGATTGTGCAGTAGGTAACAGAGGAGTGTGACTGTCAGGTGCCATTCTAGGAAAACATTCTTTGGGACTGGAGTCTTTTTCTCCTGAGGAAATAGATGAAGTTCTCATGGGAGTTGGAGGTGGTACTTTTAATGATTTGGGGAAAGTGAGATGAGGTTCTGGGCTGGACTGTAGTAACTGTGTCTCCTTGTGAATAGGTATTGCTAGAGAATTGAGGGATGTCTCTGATTTCCATTTGGATGCACCATTTGAGAAGAGTTGTGTAGGAACTGGTAATGAAACTGGAGGATTAGAAGATACTGCAGCATCCATAAACTCTGGAGGAGGTGGGGGAAGAGGAGGGGGAGGGGGAATGAAGTCTGGTGGAGTTGGAGTACTGGGAGAAGACACATCGGAATATGTGAATGAAGGTGGAGCCATAGTTGAAAGACATGGGGCTGGCAATGCTGGTGGAGGTGGAGGTGGAGGCGTCATTGGTGGTGGAGGTGGAGGCGTCATTGGTGGTGGAGGTGGAGCTACCATGGAAGGTGGAGGTGGAACTACCACAGAAGGTAAAACTGGTGGTAAATCAACTGAAAGTGGTGGTGGTGAAGGAGGAGGAATTGAAGGTGGTGGTGGAATGTATTCATCATCCAAATAATCTTCCCCAAATGACTTTGTCCTCAGGTCAATGACTGAATTGTACTTTCTATAACTGCTATTGATTTGTGAACCTAGGAAGAAAACAATACATACATAGATAAATATATTGCATTGCTCTCATTTTACAACAGAAAGAGTACATTTATGTACGGGAATATTTTCTTTTCTTTTTTTTCCAATTTTTTAAAATTGATTTTCATATACATAAGATAATTTCTTTTCCCACATATTATTGCAAACACCTCATTATCATCCCTCCCCCCCCAACTCTCCCAAATTCCAAACAAATTCCAATATCACATTCTGATATTATTCCATATACTTCACTACATACAAATAATCTTCCCTTTCTCCCATCCGTCCCCCCTCCCCCCCGGATTTCTACATAAACATAAATTTCTCGTATTTTCAAAGTACTCCATATACTTAGCCCAATAAACATATCCTTTTAAGTCAAAGTTCTTTCTCATTCAAACATTATTTGCAACTTCTTAGTCTTATATTTGGCTTGAGTATAAACAATCCATTTTGACCATTCCAGTCTATATTTTTCATTTGAATTGTCCTTTAGATAAGCTGAGATTTTTGCCATCTCAGCTAAGTTCATAACTTTTAAAGTCCATTCTTCAATTGTCAGTATATCTTCTTTCTTCCAATATTGTGCAACCAAAAATCTCACTGCTGTTATTAAGTTCAACATAAGTTTCACATCAATATTATTATAGTCCATAGTTATAAATTATAGTCTTCCTTTGATGATTTATGCAATCAGTTTCAAAAGAGAATAGTATTTTAATATAAATAGTTTTAATGTATATAATGTATTAAAAAGAGATTTAGGATGACTGAATAAATGTTTTAGGATATAAAGATGGAATCATTCTGTTCTGAGATCAGAAATATAACTATTCTCCTACACTGATCAGATTGTTAGTTTTTCACCTTTCTTGGCCTGAGTTTGAATAACTTTCAGTCAGTCCTGAGAAGAAAATGTTTCTTTATAGTAGTAGTTTTGGCAATGGTTGAAAAATTTCTATGAATAAAGAGCTAAAGTTAATTTTTGAATTTATCATTGTGTAATAATTGAATATATGAATATACACGTCATATCACCTCTTCTAGGAAGTTACCAGATTTTTTTTTTCTCCAGGAGGTCCAATACAACTTCAGGAATTCAGCAGAATACCACAGCTAAATCCTCTCTAGAGGTTTTGGACTATTGAAGGACTGACATATACAAGGTAGGGCAAAATTAACCGCCATTGTTGAGGAAACAATGCGTTTAAATTACCAAGAAGTAGGTTTCAGTTGGACATCAGGAAAAAAAAAGTGATAAAAGTGTTTAAATAGAGGCTGGGTTGCTTCTCATGGATTCCTGTATTTAGCAAAGGGTTGGACGGTAAGCTGATTGGGGAATTCTGAGAACTGGACTATTGTAATGCGCTCTATATGGGGCTACCGGAGAGTAGCACCCGGAAGTTGCAGCTGGTGCAGAGTGTGGCTGCAAGAGTGGTGCTAAGAGCTCCCCGATTTGCTCGGGTGACGCCACTCTTGCGGGAATTGCACTGGCTACCGGTTGCATACCGGGTTCGCT
>JANHFP010006307.1:80507-92867 GCA_032468135.1 Calamaria suluensis | reverse complement strand
ACCATCCTTGTCCTACTGTTTCCATACATTTGCAATCATCCCATGTGTTTATGGCTACTTTTTGCCTATTTATATCTTTAATTGTGCCTATTTTGTGCCAGTGTTTATGTTTATACTGTTACTTGTTTCCTTGTACATGTTGACAAATTAAATAAATAAATAAAATAAAATAATATTTTATGCTTGGGAGGAAGTGTTTGTTCACTTGTTCCCCAGGGCTTAATAAGTTTGTAGATATATGTTATTTCTGTGAATAGCTCTATATGTTGTGTGTGTGTGAGTGTGTGTGTGTGTGTGTGTGTGTGAGAGAGAGAGAGAGAGATGGATGCACATACATTACCTCTGTTTGTATATTCTGTTTTTTGCTTGTGATGTGTCTCAGTTGCATATTGTGTTTAAGATGTCAATGAAGAAATTTATACTGAAAAATGGTTAGATATTTCAGTAAGACAGTTATCTGAAATATACCTCAAAATTAACCATAAAGTTCTTATACAGTAGGAGGGAAAAGTTTTGGAATGGTCCACATGGCCCCTAGATATTATTGAAAATCTATGAGGGGATGAATCGTAAAAAATGCAGTCCAAATTTCTGCCACGTTCACTGTCTTATTTTGCATCTGTAAAGATCTAAGAATAATATGCATTAAAATCTTAAAACATGTATTGTGTTAATTCAGCGCAATGTAAATATTATATTAGTGTTTATTCATTTAGGGATTCATTGAAACATATACATTTACCAGAGGTGTTTAAATCTTTGCTTAACAACTTGATGTCTCTTTGTGTGTGTCTGTGTGTGTGTCTGTGTGTGTGTGTGTGTGTGAGAGAGAGAAAGAGAGAGAGAGGCAGGCAGGCAGGCAGACAGACAGACAGACAGACAGACAGAGACAGACTGAGAGACAGAGAGAGTGGGGTGGCTATATCTGTTAATATTTTGAATATGTGTGGGTCTAATAAAGATGAGCTCATGTGTTTTCTTTGTCTCTACTTACTACTGTAATGTTTGCACAAAGTGGGTTCCATATGACCCTCTTTGGGTCATATGCCAAGAAAACAGACAATTTCATTCTGAAAGTATTACAAGCTATTGCCCTTCCCAGAGGATGATTTTTTTTTGGGGGGGGGGATTCTCGAGCCCTCCTTGATATGATAATTTGAAACTCTCTTTCACTGGCTTCTCCTGCTACAATAGGTTTCATCCTTATTTGTTCTATCATCCTACTGATCACAAAAGGTGGGCAGGCCGACGGAACATAATTTATTTCTAACACTCCGTCAGGTTGGAAAGAATAAAAAAGGTCAGCAAAACCAGTATTTCAGGTTTGCGGAATCTAAAGCAGCCATTTGAATGTATCAGTCATCTTTTCAGTCAGATTTTCATTATGCTAGCATTGGAGGTTGGATTTGTATCCCTGATAACAAGACATTCATTATTGCATTTGATGAGGCTCTTAAAGGATACGAAGGAGAGGGCCTTTTCTGCCAAGCTCCAAGATGATGATTTCACCCTCTTTATCCTAAAGGAGATCCCTCTGGCTACATTGCTGTTCATGTAAGAATTGATAGTTGTGAAATTTGATTTGTACTAATGGGTTTTGGAGCTGTCGCTTTAGCTGCTAGATTGTTAACCCAGGAGGCCATATGTAGTAGCACAGGTTTGAAAAAGCTTATTGAATCAATAATACATTTTTTCATAATTGCTTTGAACCTTTCTCTTTTGTAAAGAAAAAAAGAAAGAAGCCCATAGCTATAAGTAAAAATACTGTTTTTTTGGTATAACACAAAGCCATGTCTCTAAACCAGGGTTTAATCCACTATAATAGTCTGATTCCCACATAAAGCTAAACCATAACATGTGCTTCCAAATTTAAAATGGGCTTCTTACATTCTAAACTGTGAGCCAGTAAGTCAGAGGCCAAGTTTGGCCCAGGGTAGGGCCAGAAAGCTTCATTCTTATTGGGTATTTTCAGAGTACTGTACAATAATAAGAATGGGCTTCTGGCCAATGTTGGGTGTATACAGTTCCCGTGCAATTTCAAATATTGACTCACTCCTACATTCAAGGTGGCTGGTCAAACCTTCATTCCTTTCTGGGGTAGAATTGTACAGGGGTTAAGGCCTGTATAAGGGGAAAGTCTCACGGTCGGTCATTTCCAAGAATGCACGGATAAAGCATGGGCTGAGACTCACGTACTTCATAGTTTAAATCCATTTATCAAATTTTCTCATCATTTAAGAGCTTACCTGTTCATTGGGTAAGAATACATGACATGAAGCCATACTTGCATTTTTTTGGGGGGGAGGGTTGGTGGGAGGGAGTAAGTTCTGATGAATTGGGGGAGGGCAGAAAAGTGCATTGCACAAGATAGAGGGAATGTCAATTCTCTTTTTACCAGCTCTTTCCCCCTTTCCTGATCATGTAATTGTTCTTAGTTTATTTCTAATGAAAACGTAATTGCCCAAAGGAAACAGATGAAGCACATCATAGATTAACCTTCAGGGGTGTTTGTGTTAAATACACACACATACACCTACAGAGAGAGAGATCCACACATAGTACACACATACATAAACCTTTTTTTATTACAAAGCAATTGTTGAAAATATGTCTACATATTTACATGTAGCTTATTTAGTAAGTTTGAAAATCTAAGTCTGAATATGGTCATGAATTGTATATTTAGGTAGGTATATAATTTCTATATATGTACTCACTGATGCTTTTTGGTGGTTTCAAAGCTGCCATAATTTGAAAGTGAATTACCTCAGAATTTATTTATTGATTAGATTTTTATCCTAGCCTTATTTTTTTCGGAAAAACCTTACAATGGCAGACATAGCTAATGCTCCTGCCTCCTATTTCCTCACATTAACAATATTGTGAGGTAGACTGGTCTGAGAGAAAATGACTGGGCCAAAGTCATCCAGCCAGCTTTCATACCTCAGGGAGGGTTACATCTCCACCTCCTGATTTCCTGCCACTTATAACATGGAAAATAGAAAACAATTGTGAAAGTCTTAGCACATGTAAATATGCCAAGTAAACACAGAAATTACATCTCTACCCAATGTGATATCTTTTCCTGTGGTGATGTCACATTGGGTAGAGCTGTGATTTTTGTATTTTCTTACCAAATAACATTTTAAAGGCATTTCCTGTCTGTTGAGAGATACTAACTTCCCTTAGATAATTCCTTGTTTCAGCAGTTTCTTTGCTTAGTTAAGTGATGTATATTTTGCCATAAAATTTAAAATATACAAAAAAATATCTGACTGGGGGAATTCTGGGAGTTGAGCTCCACACGTTATGAAACTGCCAAAATTGAAAAACACTATGGTAGAGAAAAGAATTGGACGCATGCAAACATATTTTGGCAAGAGGCCTTACGTTTCTTAAGAGCCACAATACAGGAAACATTGCTCCCATACATATATTCTTAATAGTAGAGATGAGGCAGAAGGAATAAAGCCCAGGAAAAGGAGTTCAAACCTTAAATAGCCAATGATATTCAGAGTTTTAAAAGGCAAGTTATGATTCTGAAGTATGGCTAGAAAATAATTGGCAGCAGGTGCGAGTTTGTTTATTTATTTTTAATAGTTTAACATTGTTCTTGCTACATTCTAAATAAAGTCTTGGAACAGACTTCAAACAATAGCCCATGTATAGCATATTGAATTAATATAAGCTTTATGTAAAGAAGAAGTAGACACTGACAAGAGACAAGTGTTGCTGACTCATTCAAACCTGTATTTTTAATGTCCATTGACTAATAATAAAGGTAAAGCCAAAACTAACGCCCAGTCAGACCTGTTTAAAATAAGACAGTAGTATACATATATCTACATCTCAGTCTAGAAAGCTGCTCATCTGCTATGCCTACTAAATACAAAGCAAATGCATAAGGAAAGAGATAAGAATATTTTCATATTTGCTAAGCAACATCAAAAAGAAAACACTGTACACTTCCTCTAGTAGAATTACATAAATTAAGAGGTAAATATGTGTACACACAGCGAAGTGCCAATTTTTAAAAGTTAAAAGTAACCCAATACTTTGGAGTAGAAGAAGCACCAGAAAGGAATGCAAAAAGTATTTCTTATGAGCCATTTCCTCTTCAGAATCCTGCTCTTAGTTGCATTTATTCCGAGTCAGGAAGCATCTGTTGCATATATCTTTCTGTATAAAGCAGTCAAGATAGTGGCTGTGACCCCGTAACTGAAAGCTTACAACACAAATAAAAAGTAGACAGGACTTTGATCTTGGGTTCACAGCTACCATTTTGACTGGATATCTTTGAAGCAAGTGCACATTTTCAGGGGGGGGGGGAGCAATTCTGAGAAAAATTAGGAGAAAAAAAAGGAAACATATTTTTTTCCTGCCATTCCTGTGGTCCAAGGAAGAAGCTCCTCCAAATTTTCTAGATGCTGATTCTTTGTTAAAACAGTGATTGTAAATTTCACTAGGCAAGGTTCACAGAGGTTGGAGTAGAAAAAATAGACACCAAGAACCAGAGGCAACAAGTAAGGCAAGCAAATATCTCCTGTGTTATTTAATGCATAATTTAATGTCTATTTAGTGTCCAGTAAACAAGTAGAAAAAATAGGGACCACCTTTGGTGGGAAGGTAACAGTGTTCCATGCACCTTTGGCATTTAGTCATGCTGGTCACATGACCATGGAGATATCTTCAGACAGCACTGGCTCTTTGGCTTTGAAATGGAGATGGGCACCACTCCCTAGAGTTGGAAACGATTAGCACATACGTGTGAGGGAAACCTTTAAACATGTGAGAACATAGGGAAGAAGCTGTGTGACTGAGATTAAAGTTCAGAGCCTGTCAAAATCTGAGAGTAAGTAAATTCAGGAATTTATTGGTGTCAAAATTAGAACAAGTTGTCAATTCCTGCCAACCATATACATAAATATTCTACAGGAGGATATGTCCCCCAACATTGTCCTTCAGGTCTTCTATGGTGCTTTCATGGTGCTCCCTTAACTACTCTAATTGAGTCCATCTACTCCATCCACTTTGCTGTTGGTTATTATATTATTTTTTTCCTCACACGTTTCCCAACATTATGGAATTCTCCAGAGAGCTAAGACTTTGTATAATGTGTCTGAAGTATGATAATTGGAGCCTGATCATTTGGAGACTATAGTGTCACATAGATATTGTAACTTCATCATTCAAATGCAAATTTTGTAATTTGTGTCAATTGCATAATGTGCATCATTTGTGCACATACCTCACATTCCTTTAAATGCCTCCATCCTTAAGGTTAATGAGTACCAGTCCCTTCCAATCTGCATATCTATATTTAGTGAACCAGACCATCAAGCTAAGCAATAATGTAATTGATTTGTTTGGACATAGTGTGCTATATGAACACTGCAAAACTTGCAGGCTGTTCTGGACGTAGGATTAGGCACAAAAGTACACTCTGTCTATGAAAGTCAGAAAAAGTCTGAAACCTGTAATTAGGCCTTTTTTTCTGTTGCTGGCTTAGCACTATTTATCCTTGAATTGGCAGAAAATGACATTGACGTGTAATTCATTGTCCATATTGCTGATTCCTCTTTTCCTGATTGACAACAGTCATCTTATTTTCTCTCACATAATAATTGACAAAGCCCAACAGATTTATTGTGTCTTAAGGCTTCTCTTGGATGATGAATAAACAGGAAAACATTGCTTTAGGTAGAGCAAAGGATGATTGAAGTCTATAATTGACAAGGAATGGAAAAAAGGCAATATCATATAGTCGTAATAGAAAAATTTATATTGCCAGAGCAAATTTTTAGTATGGTTATATATGAACCAGGAAATGTTGATTAAATTAATTATGTAGGTAAACTAGATCATTTCCTTTAACTTAATGTGCAACTTACTAGGTCTGTATCACTACCTCCACATGATTTTCTTTCTAGATAGCCTTCTTAGAATACCGATATTCTGATAGTTACATCTGTCAGCAACAATGTTATCTCTATCATGTCTCTAATCCTTCAGCTGGCAGTGAAATGTGGTTGTGGACTTTGCAGTAGCTTCAATTCTGACTCCAGTTTTCCTTCAGTAACGAGGAAAGGAAGGGGTGAGGTCCTTATAGTTTTAATATGGAAAAAGTTAAAGAAAGCAACTAGAAGATTCTCCTACCCCTGTTTAGTTTTCCACCAAATCTCATCAGCTGTTGGAGGTGGGGGAGGAAAATCCACCAATCCCTTTCTTTGACATAGATTGTATCTGGACAGGAGGTGAGCTTTGACAGGTGTTTAGACTTGTTAAGGCTTGCTCTGGTTTTACTTCAGTGTTTTTGTACAGGTGCGAAGCCGATACTCTGGCTCCTTTTAGACAAGGATCAAACTGATTTACAGTATGAATAGCTCTATTTTGAAATAGCGCTAAATCTTTCTCCAAAAGGGTAAGCCCAAACTTTATAGGGAGAGAAGTGGCAGTTATGAGGGCAAGTGGAACCCTCCCCTCTTTGCAATTCTCCTTTGCCAACTGCTTTACCAGGTACCCAACCTAACCTGCAGATCTGGGGTTGTAGCTGCAGTGGAAAGGTGCTTTCCCACTTCAGGGAGAGAGACTACATAATTTGTGTCTAAAATAGTCTGGTGGGTATAATGGGAACCATGTAATGAAGCAGGATCTCCCATTTCATGGTAACCCAACAGTGCTAGTCAGCTGCTTCTCAAGCTGGCTCAGAGGTCCTGGCTGCACATATTCACCACCAGATTGCCATGTCGTCAGATGTCAATTGATGGAAAATATCAGTTCCCCTTCTCTCCTCCTTCCCACTCTACATACTACCCTATCTGTAGGACTGCCAGGAGGAGCGAGAAAAGATAGCTTTTGAGTCCAGAGAAAAAGGATCAGACCTTCCTACTGCCAAAATCAAAAAGGTCCTGCAAAAAAAAAACACCAAACCTGCCCAGGGAATGGATGGCAGCAGGCATAGAGTACATTCAACAGCCTAAAATAACCAATGAAAGGTAGACAAATCTGACTATCATTGACCACTTTGTCAGTAAAGAGACCAGAAGGATCAACCTCTACAATGTGCAGGAAAATCAAATAAAACAACCACGAAAGAAAGTTGTCCAGCTTTTTCTTAAAAACCAACAACCTTCACTGGTACATTTTTCTGCTATTGAAAATTTCTTAGTAAGTTTTTCTTTATATTTAAATGAAATCGAGATGGATGCAGTTTATAGTTATTTTAATAATTATTTCTGACATTATTTTATGTGATCATTGAAAGCACTTTTGATCATATTCACTGCACTTTCCTTTTATGGTCCTGAACATGGCTATCTTGTCTTTCCTTATCTTTTCTGTCTCCATACTGAACATCCCTTAGCCAATCCTCCAAGGCTAAATTCACTCATCCTACAAGATTTATATAAGGAAAAAAAAAGAACACTACCTTAACATCCAAACAACTGTGATGTGCATAAGCCAACTCCATGCTTAGTAGGGAGTGAGATGATGGAAAGAGATGTTCTTTAAGAATAGTTATTGAGGCATCTTTGTGACAAGGTTAATAGATCTGTCACAAAATCAAAGTCAGATAACTGTGCCAGTCTGGTTTGAAAAGGGAAATCTGACTGTCAAATCTCTCTTGAAAAAAATTGTTATCTATTTATTTTATTCTATAAATACATGTACCCTTAACATTCATGATATCAGAACATTTCTGTTTCATCTCTGATTGCTTCCAAATTTAAATGTATTGGTCCAAGTTGTTTGGAGGCTTATCTATCTAACAGTAATCATTTTCTGGCAAAACTAAATACATTGAAGATAATACAATTCAAAATTATCTTCCTAAAGTTGTTATAAAGAAGAGTCAGGCAAAAAAACTTTTTTTTCTTGCGACAGCTTTCATCATATATCTGATTCATTTTGAAAACTAGATGATCAAGTAGTGATGTCTCTAATAATGATCCCTTCAACATTCCTATGAACCATATGTTCTTCAATAATTTTCATGGTATTTGCAGAAAGGATGCTAGCCCAGTCATGCAAGCGGATAGCTATAATAATTGATGCTCAAAATAGTTCTTCAAACATTCCTGTTTAAGAAATCTTGTTGCAATCCCAAGGGCTTGTAACATCTACTAAAGTCATACCCAAAGATCTTTCTAATACTTTAAGAACAAGGCAAGCTGAGACATTAATTGCATGAATGCAGAGAATAAGCACGATACTGCAATAGTGCACCCTGAGCAGAATCAAAACTCCAGGAAGTGGGCTGAAGATTGTAACATTTGTGTCCCCACTTTTCTTGATGAAAAATGTCTCTCCTTCCAACCACTGCTGCAAAAAGAAAGAATTTTCCAACTCTCTTTATTAATGATATACCTGGTCTGGTTCTAAATCAATATATTTTCAGCATGTATATAATATGAGACCTGAAGCCCTTTTCAGTTTCCATAACATCAACTTATATTTTATGTTGATTGTGATTATTCCCTTCATTCACATGAAACCAGTATATACAATCTCACATATAAACATCTGTTTGATATATGAAAGCTTTGGCATTTTCTCACTTCCCCCTTCTCCTCCAATAAAACCCCCATCTTATTTTCAAAGCAGCTGTATTAAGCTGAACATCTTTAAACAGAAACAAATAAATTTGCACTCTATCTTCCTTTACAAGAACAATAAGATTGTTTGATGGATGGACGCCATCCAACAAACATGTAATGTGTAGCAAATACTCACCAGAGGCAAGAAAGTGAGCAGAGGGCGGACTCTTGGACGTGGCTTAAGTGTGGCTGTTCCAGAATCTGTCACTGACCCAAAACGATTACTGCCATAATAAATGCCATCCGCTTCACCTAAAACAAAACAAAGAATATAAGTAAATAAGTGAAGGAAAGAAAACCAAATGTTGTTTTTGTGATGAGCTCTAAATGTATACCATTATGTATTTTTTTCATCTAGCAAATCCTAAATAGTTTGTAATAATATTTAACCATGAGAGATATCAGATGCTTTTGACAGAGGGCTTTATCTAACGGTAATTAAAAACAGAAGTACATCAAAGGTCACCATGGTTTCACAAATGCTTGGAATCCCCTTCAAATTACTTTATGCATAGAATCTAAAAATCATTAGAACCATTCTAAAGATGCAGCCTAAACTTGCCATAAAATACAACCTCAGCATGTACTCTGAAGCTTCTCCGTGATTACATTAATATGATATAAGATGAACGAGCAAATATGTAAATCCTTTCATTCTCAGCCTTGCATCCTTACAACCATTGTAGAACTTGTGGGGGAATTAAAAACTGAGCTGGTTAACTAGGAGCTCAATCGCTGATCCAAAGGAAAGACTGTAAAGACTTCCTCTTGGGCTATGGTGTGGAACTATTTCCATTACCAAAAGCACCCTATTGCCATTTGCCTAGTCACCATAACACCAACTTTTATTCTGCATAAGCAACTGGGCAGGGAGTCTTTATGCTCCCAGAACTTATTGATGGTGTTTCTGCTTGCTATTATTAGAAGAAAATTAGGAGGGAAACAAGTAGAAGAGAGTAGACTGATTCTATTATTTAATTTTGTGCTTCCTTTTGGCAACCAATTTCCCTTGCTAGTGGGCGGGTGGCAGGGAGTGTCAGCAATCACAATTGACTTTACAGTTCCTGCTGGCTCCCACATTATCTTTCAGGATAATGAAGCTGGTAAGAAGTTGCAAGTCCAAGGCTACCAGTTGGGTAGGGAGGGAGCAAACGGGTGCATGAGTAGCCAGTGTAGCACAAGTGCAGAGGAACTGGGAAATAGTTAACTGGTGGAGTAAACTTACTAAAACAGTTTGTTACCTTACCTGCCAACATCCTCATTGACTTTCACCCTGTGAGCTTCCCATAACAAAGACTTTACTATCAGGAAGCTGTCAGAGATCAGTGCAAATGAAGATCACATGACTGTGGCTGACCAAGGCAGTGTGGCAGCAGAACTGAAGCAGCAGTAGCACAGCAGTGCTGAAGAGGCTACAACTTCCCCAAACTTTGCTCCCGTGGGTGTCATAAGTCCAGGATTTAAAACACATTTTGTAAATTAGCTCATTGATTTTAAAATTGTTGCCCTTTGAGGCACCATTACAAACAAACAAATTTGAGAGTTTTAGAACTATATAGATATTCTAATGGACACTCACTCTTGGAACTATTATTCACAATGGCACAATTTTTATATTTCATACCTATATGTCATATCTCTGTCTTATTCTAATATTCAGCCCTTGCTTAAAGATCAAACCATATTATTTACAAACTAATCCTTGTGAGAGAAAATAAAATAAAATCAAAGTTGGTTACTTCCTCATAATGAGCAATAAAGATTTGTAAGTTAAAAGAGATGCAAATCAATAAATTCCTATCAAAATAACACACCCTTATTTATAATTCTACCTACCTAGCTGGCTGGCTGAGAATGTGGGTGTTTGCAATTGCATCCCAGTCGAAGGTATCAGACACTGCATTACAATTTCAAAGTATCCCATGTTTCTGAAAAACCAGGGTAGCCCTTTTGGTTTATGAGAAAAAAGTCCAAATGTTGCCAGGTTGATATTTCTAATATGATGAACAGAAATAGTAAGAGCATATGCAAATTTGAGTTTTTCAGAGTGTCCTAGCACAAGGGTTGGCAATCTTAAACACTCAAAGAGCCATTTGGACCCATATCCCACAGGAAAGAAAACACCGGGAGCCACAAAAACCTTTCCGATGTCGGACTATTTCCTGAGCGGCCACAAAACTAGCATATGTTACATTTTCTTCTGAAACTTTTCTTTCCTTGAATTTATCCATAGTTGGCCTACCAGGGGTTGAAAAGCTCAATAAATTGTGTGCTGGCGGGTGTCACATGTTGGTGGTTGTGACACATATTTTGAGTGACAGGGAGCCGCAGCAGAGGGGTGAAAGACCCACATGTGGCTCCAGAGCCACAGTTTGCTGACCCCTGTCCCAGCAGGAAAGATGATACAGAAGAAGCAAGAAAATTGAAAAAATGAGAATAGATGTTTTAAGTTATAAGACTTTCAGTTTAATGCCATTTGTAGTATGGAGGACAGATGAATCCCTAATGGCAACAGAAACAAGAATGAAATCAAGAAAGCTTTTTCAAGTGTGGTAAAAACATGATTTCCTATTTTTATCAGCCTTCCATCTAAAGTGGAGTAGCTAATCCTACTGATAAATTAGCCTCTTCTTACCCATGATCTTACCTGACAGTTATTGACAGACCAATCAATCAAATTGTGGTGTCAAAGAACAAGCAACAACCTGCTGTTTACCACATTCCCCAAACCCAAGCTAAAGCGTTTCCTTTATGTCCGTCCATTGATAGCGCAGAATCCCAAAGGCAGGACTTTGTTCTCATACCCAAGTGCTTTAGCTGCTTTTACCACCTCAACATATGTTGGGCATTTAATTATGCTCAGAGCACTGAAGGACAAAGCATCCTCAGTGTTTTTCAGTTTTGCAAGTTTACAACCTGCATCCATGCTTTTTGTCTGGTGTCTTTGAAGGAAACATCAAGCAGGATCAAAGATATGGATTCAGTGCATTCAAAGGATGAGATTTCACTGAAAGAGACCTGTTTTTATCTTGATGTTTCTTTTCTTTTTTTCCAAGTAAGGCATTGAGGAATAGTAAAAATTAGAAGGCAATCTTTCATAGTCACAACAACAATATGTATAAATTCCTGGAAATGTTCACCCTGGTTCATTCGCTGGATAAAATAAATGCATTATCCCAATAATAATATCCCATGAAGACCATTTTCAAGATGAACTGGGCATATAGATGAAATGGTTCCTATTTCTTGGGAATAATAAGCAACTTGCTGGGAAGTACCCAGTCTGACAGAGAGGCGGGATCAAGCATGCAATTAGCCTGGAATCCCTGCATGACCACAAAAGGGCCAGAACTGACCTATCCCCCTTAGGTTCTGTCAATCTCCTACACTGAGGAGATTTTTGTATTATAGGCAGAATGTAATAAAACACTTGGCTTGAATTTTGTATGTATGGGTCTGGTTATTTATGCCTGACACAACTAGACAACCTGTTGTTTGACATATTTTCTGACCAGATTTCTCAATGCCTTCAATAATGGCAGAGATTCTAATAAACTTGAAAGGTTCTTAAAATATGCAGGGAGATAGTCAGAGATGTATCTGCTTTGAAAGTAGACCATGTTGAACTGGATAGCACAGTCAAATATCAGGAATTAATCAGAGGAAATGTTTTATGACACATGTATTATGTCATAACATTTGCCAAATTTCAATTACCCAGGAGTTATGGGTCCCAGATTTTGGATACATCATGTAAGTTAGT
>JANHFP010006307.1:29789-43413 GCA_032468135.1 Calamaria suluensis | reverse complement strand
GGAGGGAGGGAGGGGGAATGAGGGAGGGAGGGATTAAAGTTTGAGAATAATTCAATTTGCAAGGATTTTCATGATAAACATTTCTTCCAGGTTTGTTTGTTTTTTAAACCTTGTTTTGGTTTCTTCCGTAGACTAGAATACCACCAACTGGCCATTTCTATAATTACACTCTTTTAACTTATATTCATGTCACAAAAATGTTATGTGTTATGTTACGTCTTCTGCTACCAAGGTATCTTTCATAACTCAATTTTTGTTAAACCTTTATCAGAATAGAGAGTCATCATGTATAGCATTCTTTATTCAGTTATCCAGTTCTTTATGGCTACAAAACCACTATAGTCAGCGAGATTAAAAAAAGAAACTTTGATCCGGAATTGTGGACTTTTTTTATGCTACGTTCTTTACTGGCTGTTCAATATTTCTTTCTCCCTGCCACTGTAATGAGCTTTCATGGAGTTGATAGGTAAAACTAATATCTGCTGGCCAGTTTGCACTGTTGAGCTATGTTTAGGTTTGGTAAGCCCAGTGATTGGCAATGTTTATCCAAGATTTAATGTGGGGCATTAGCAAAACGATTGGCGTCACCAGTTGGTAGGAAACTTCAAATGACTTCATATGGGAGGAGGAAAACTAGATCATTTGTCAAAACTGGCCTTAAGATAGGTAATCCATGGGCCAGAGATGGGGGGGGGGGAGAGAGAGAGAGAGACAGCCTTAACAGACAGATTCTAGCCTTCCCATATAATCTTATCTCAGAAACGATAATAGTGAGTTGCACAGTATAACAAGTGATACTGTGCTGCTTTCCTCAGCAGGACTTTTAAGGTTCCCCTTCCTTAGCAAAGTAAAGGTTTGATAGATTTTGAAGAATTCAAATGCTTGGAGAACTATAATTTCTTGTAGAAAATCTATAAAGCCATTACAGAAGAATTCCAGTGGCCGCTGTGTATCAAGCCTTATTTATAGTAAAACAAAAATAATTCTGCTTTTCTGTCACAACTGAACATTCAAACAATTGAATGGGCTAGATTATTTTTGAGTGGCAAGTCCACTTTCCATGTATTTCTTGTTTTGGTGATGGACAGGTTGGTTATCTGCCTATTAACATCACTAACTTTAACAATTTGCCCTCATGGATGAGGGTAAGCGCATATTTTGTGGTGATGGCAGTGGACAGCTTTACAATGAGAACTCACCCTTGTCCCCATTTCTTTTTCTACCTTTCTAACCCCTGGAATCCTTTAGGACAGGGGTCTCCAACCTTAGCAACTTTAAGACTTGCTGGCTGACGAATTCTGGGAGTTGAAGTCCATAAGTCTTAAAGTTGCCAAAGTTGGAGACCCCTGCTTTAGGGAAAGCAGAAAATGGGCCTTTACCTATCAGTTGTCTCATCCCAGAAATGGGTAACTAAAAAGCTACTTTTCTACAAATACATAGACATCAGAGGTTTGGAATAAAGATTTCTCATACTGTATAACTGGGCCAGGGGATTATGCATGTAAACTTTAGCTGATTTTAAATCACAAACTCACTTTTTGAATCCTGTGGCAGGATTTCCTGACACAATCAGACCATTAATTTCATAAAATACATACTCAGCTTTATTAGATGGAAAGATTTCACCAATTTATAGGAGACAAAGGGAAGCTGTACAGCTATACATCTATGGTTGTTTAGCTATTTATGATACCTGCCCAGTTTATAAAATACATTCAAAGTGGCTTCATAAAAACATTAAAACTAAATTAAGACATTTAGCATGTTCACACAATATCCTAATAATAAAGTTTTAAAGGTTTCTCCATCTAGTTGTGACTGACTCAAGAGGTACTTTTGCAGGCTTTCAAACTGCTAGGTTGGTTTCTAGCTGGGGCGAGTAACAGGAGCTCACTCTTGTGCAGCTCTCGGGTCTCAAACCCATCCTTGAGTTGGAAGAAAACTATTCCAGAATAAAATGTTCTGACTTTCTCCCATCTTTACCATAAACCTCATATGCAAAGCACGAACAACCCCTCTTGTACCACAAAAATGAAGCTAGCTAATGAACTCCAGAGAAAGAATGAAATAGCAGAGATTATCGGTGTAACTAAGAAATTAAGACTTTGGGTTTGGTCTCCCTTTTCAACACTCCCCATCCCTGCCCAGTATGAGCTGCCAGGACTGTTGGGCGTGTTAAGCACCTGGAACACATAGATTATATGTGAGATAAAAAAGGTTTATTCCATTTTGGGAAATCAGTATGTGTTCTAAAAGATTACATGGCATTGTCTATATGAGGTCCATGTGAAGCAATAATTATAGAACTGTTTCCTTGGCACACAAGTAGGTATTACAATCATGGATTTAAATGTTCTGGCACTGGAGTAAAAATAAAAAAGCATGAATGCATAGAATGAACCCACATCTTTATTTCTATATGGGATATCCCAGAAAACAGTATAGATGAAGGATTTTGGGGGACACACAAAAAAGTATGACAATCAAAAGTGTATTTTGAAGTTGCCATGGGACAAAAGTCTAAATCTAAGTCACATACACTTTTAGATTCTAACTTATATGTAGAATTAATGCAGGTATTGACTGCAGATAAATTATGAATTTGCAGAATTTCTTTTACCTAACTACTATAGTAACAATATTGAGACTGGGAAATACGTTAAGTTGATAAGGTACAGATCTATCAACTTCAATCAAAGTAGTTACTATGCACATATATTGGACCTGCTGATTTTTTGTGAAGAAGTTACAATTAAAGATGAAATTTGGGGGAAGCAGAACTGGGGCTTAATTTTTTTTTATCAGGGATATCTTGAGCGAGTGATTGAAGAAGCTGTGCCATTGAATACCTTCTTTTCATCTCCAAGTTGACCAGAAAGACCAAAGCCAAATGTAGATGAAGGGATTCTTGACTATCAACCCATTGCAGCTTATAAAGTTCAGCAAACTTTTGCAGCTTATATTACACAATATTAATATCTTAGTGTAACAATTTTAAGCTCCTACACATAAGAAAAATTATATGCTGTTCTCCTCACCTGATATTTTTGACAACTTTAACAAATAACTGTGCCATTGGTTGAACCTGTGATCATAAAATTCTAAGATCAGGAGACTGTTCTTTTCTGAGCCGTAGGGACCAAAGGAAACTTATGAAATATCTTTTTTTTTCTAAACCAGTTCCAGAAAATAAGATTAACGCAGAGCTAATTTACTGGAAGTGCTGTGTTGTCATATTTTCTGACCCTCATTCATAAGACTATTGCCGCTGAGAGACCTTAGTTCACTCAAATCAAATTATTTCAATACTCCAAATGATTTTTGCATTTTTCTGCATAGAATTTCATCCATTCCATGCACCATCTACAAAAATCAGTCTGATGAAAGGAATGTTGATTGGTTCTACTGATGCTGTTTTGGGCTATATTCACACTGAATGGTTGAGTTTGCTCAAAATACTAAGCTACAGTATATGTAACTTGTTTATAATTCAATATAGTGTGCAAACCAGATAGTTTACAAACCCTTGCAACTGGATTATTTGCTCCTGCCCAAAATATTACAAAACATTAGCTTTTCTCTAATTTTTGATATATATGGACTTCTGTTTGACAGAACATTTGATCATAAGATACCACCTTTCTGGGTGAAATATATAGCCCAGACATTATTTGTAAGCATCTCATCTTTTTCTTATAACTAAGTCTGGGGCCAGAAGTTAGTAACATGGGGTAGTTGCTAGTATCCTGAGTTGTGAGTTGGGCCTTTTGCCAATGCTGTCAAGAGCCCAAAATCAGCTATAAATAGTCTTCATCCCTACACTTCAGATGAGTTTTTTTTCCCCAAATTACCATGACATAACAATTGTTCCAGGGCGGTGGCCTAGATGCACAACAGAATAATTTAAAAAGCAGCTTTATGTTGTTTTTTCCCTAGAGCTCAGCCTGCTGCTATCAAGGAAAAACAGAATGAAGGACAAGGGATGCACATTACACTTTTGAAATAATAGAAGCAATGATTAGAGCACTGCACTTTTTCTTCTCTGATTGGCAAGCCATCCACCTGGGCTTGCATTGATTTGTAGCATCTTCATCACCCACTTATCTCTTTGAGCTCCATCAAGGAATTCATCCAGAGATAATTGTCCTAAGGAATCAATGGCAAGAAAGAAATCACAGTGTGCTAAAAATGGGAGAGATCCAATCCCATTAGTCAACTTCCATATTCTTTTTTCATTGGACTATGAAGAGGAGAAGGAAATGTACTAATGGATTGAAATGTTGATTCTTTGATTGAAATCAGATGGAAACCTTTATATTTTCCTCAACTAGGGCAGTGATATACAAGAACAATGAACTAAGGCAGAGTTACTTGGAAAGTCCGATTCGAAATTTCAGAAACATAATTTTGCTAGGATAGTAGATAGTGGTCACCTGCTCCTCAAAAATATTTAAAGAAGTCAGGAAATCTTAAACCAAATTTGGAAAAGACAAACCAGATAATGCAATATTTAGGTGTGTTGGAGAAATGAATCATTCTGAAAGTATTTGCCACAATATTATACAGAAATTGAGGTGAACAATCTGTGAAACTGACTTTTTTTCTTCCTTCCACCCCTGCTGAATAGTAGAGATAATGAATCTGGGTGTCTATTAGAGAATGAGAAAGCTTAAGTTTCCAATTACTAGCTTTCTGGAATGTGGTCATTCCCTAGAGCTGATGTGAACACCAGATAGCTTTGCCAAATGGTTGTTTAAACATAATTCAAATACTGTTATCATTCCCCATATTTTTTTAAAATAAAAATTGAAAAATCTGTAATTAAATAATTCAAATATTGTTGTTGTTTTTTTTTTAAAAAGAAAAGAACTCAACATGAGTGTACTCCTTGGATTCCTCATTGACCATATCACTGTCACTTGGCAAGTCAATAACTGTTAAAATGTCAGCAACAAATATCCATGTTTTAAAGAACATGGATTAAATCTGCATATTACTTGCATCAGGCACAGGCAATCTGTTGCCACCAGAATTGTTGAGATGTAATTCTCATTGGACTTGTACTGAGCCATGATGTTTTGGGAACCTTTGTGTTACAAAAGATCTAGAAGGGCATCACATTGCAAACCATAATTTCAAATAAGACATCAGTGTGGTTTCAAATCAGGTTATTACCATCTCCATTCTCATCTACGAGTTGAAATATTCTTTCCACAACTTCTTCTGGAGTAAGACCAGGAACAGCTCTTTCTTCTTCAGACTTGTATGCTTCCTTAATGCTATAAATAGCCTGAAAAAAGATCCTATAGTATTAAGTGGGAATCATATAACAAAGCATATGTAAACCTCTGAGATAGATGCACATATAAATTTGATGGCTAGCTTGATCAAGTCTTTGCCAAGTTAAATATAACAAAAGAAACCTGTTGGATCTGGGGTATAATCATACGTGGAGACCATGTATAACGCAATACCTTTTATTGTAGCCTAATCCGTTCTACCGTGCTGACAGTTTGGTGGCTCCTCCTTTTATAGAAGGAGCAGTCACTGTCGGAACCAATAAGAGTAGAGCAGTTTCACCCGCTCTGCTGGCGGACCTAGTTGAGGACATTACAAAACCTTTAAGGAAATTTATAGGATGAGTGATGTAGACTGTTTCTATGTGGACTCCTAGCGCTGCATCAGATGCAATGCATTCTGCAGATGTTTTGCATTTTTAATACAAATTTATGAAACATTGGAAAACTACAATTAAACATACAATACCTATGTTTTCTACAACTACTGGTGGGATTCAGCTAGTTCGCATCACTTCAAGAAAACCAGTTGTTAATTTTCTGAACAGTTTGACAAACTGGTTGTTGGAAGAATCATTAGCGCAGAGAACCAGTTTTTAAATTACTTGAATCCCACCACTGTCTATAACCCAGAATTTTAAGTTTGTTCTGAAAAAAAGACCACATCGTTTATTCTCTCATATTCCCTTTTTCTTTTTGAGGGGAAGGTAAAACTAAACAGAAGAAATAATGTGTTATCTTAGTGTAAACTGTTTGTTTGATCTTAAACAAACTGGGAACATAAGTCAGCAAAGAGTTGTTAACATCCATTCTCTCTCTTTCTTTATTTTTATTTATTTATTTTGCTGATTACATATTAGGTAATGTATATAAGTATGAATTGGATATAAAAAATAATACAAGTAAAGAGAACATTAGGACAGGAATGGTAGGCACGCTGGTGCTCTTATGCATGCCCCTTTCATGTATTCCTAAACTTCTGCTTAAAATGTAAGGAGGAAATAAAATCTTATATTCACCTGCTTGCTTGTTTTTGGAAGGATTGTGTGTTGTGGAGATTACATTTTTTTAAAGAATAAATTTTAGATGAAAAAAGAACATTCAGTGAAAACATTGCACATTTCTACTTACTTCAATTATTTCTAGGAGTTCAGGTCTATCTATGCAGCCATTTCCATCTTTATCATATATTTTGAATGTCCATCTCAGTTTGTGTTCCAGTTTACCTCGCAAAACCAGATTCAAAGCAGCCACATATTCTAGGAAGTCAATGGTGTTATCCTGGTAATATAAAATAGTCACTTTAATTGTGATCAACTTAGATTTCAATAGCAGTATATTTACTGTTTTATGCTCTGTCACACAATACACCACTTATAGTCATGAGCTGCCAAGGGCTCCTGTGCCTCTTTTTCATGGCCTCTGAAGACTGCAGAAGATCCCCCAAAATCAATAGTAAACAGCTGAACCATGTTGGTACAACTTATTTTTTTATTTGTGCAGGGGTTTACAGGGAGAGAAGAAAAAAACTTCACATAAAATAGTTAAACTTTCAGCTTTGAGCTGAAAACAGCTAGTTTGCACAAAAAAGAGAGAACGAGGGTCTGAAAAGGAACATCCTGTCCCCATAGGAATCACATTGCATTTATTTATTTTGGCATCAGTGAATTATACTGGACAGGGAATGGTCAATTCAAATCAGATGATTTTATGAGTTATTTTTTTCTGGAAATTGATAACATCCGATGAAAAGAAATGTGGTGGCACAGTGGTTAGAGTACAGTATTGCAGGCTGCTTCCGCTGATCACCGGCTGCCAGCAGTTTGGCAAATCAAATCTCACTAAGCTCAAGGTTGACTCAGCCTTCCCTCCTTCCGAAGTGAGTAAAATGAGGACCCAGATTGTTGGGGGCAAGATTCTGACTTTGTAAACCGCTTAGAGAGGGCTATGAAGCACTGTGAATCAGTATATAAGTCTAAGAGCTATTGATATTGACATTTATTTCTCCACCCCCTGGAGGCCTTCCAGGGATTGGAAACGGCCCATTTGACAACTTCTGGTGAAAATCAGGTGGCTGGTGCATGCATGCATGCCAAAACTGTCCTTGTGTGCCCAATATGGCTCCATGTGCCACCTGTGGCATGTGTGCCATAGGTTAGCCATCACAGACCTAAGCTATAGTTTTATTAGACATGGTATATCAAATAAACCAAAGTTAATTGAGTGTATCATATAGCATAAACTATTCTTTACAAGCTTCTGAAATGAAAGCTAATTGGTAAATTTGGGCTAGTCTTTTCCAGCCCAATCACCTCATAGGATTGTTGAACCGTTATATTATTTTGAACATCTCAGGCAGCATATACCAAATGAATCAATCAATGAATCAATCCATGAATCCATGAATGAATGGATTCAACACCTTCTCCATAGAGGAAAGCAGAATCTGTGTTACACTAGAGATGACATGCCTTTACCTGTAGTCAAGAGACATCAAGAGCACAAGGACTCATTGCTAAAGCACGCAAAACTCAACAGTTGGTTCAGACCAGGTTCTTATTGTGCAATTCCTCCTGCCCTGGCATAGAGATTTGAAGACAACATTCAGATAATGTTTATTTACAACTACTTATATTCTTCCAGTATTTTTCCATTACATTTTTCACACTTTCCCCCTAGATAAAATCTGTGAAGGCTACAACAGTTATACAAGACCATCATGTTACAAAAATAGGCATCCTCAATTAATTTTGCACTAAATATTTTGCATTAAAATTATATTTTCAAAAAAAGTTATCCCATACAAATGAGAAAATGACCTTGGTTCTCAAAATCTTTATCTCCTAATTGCATACCTGCTGTAATAGTTTACTAACTTTCTTATTAATTATAAGCTAAATTAAAAAACCATGGATCTTTCCAGAGAAAAGTAGAAAGTCTGAATATGATAACTGGAATCTAAATGTTGATTTTCATCATGTAGAAGCATTCCTACTCCATTTCACGTGGGTGTGGATATCTTAGAACAGTATGATCCCTTGCATCTTTTGTTATTTTTTTTTGGCTGATACATGGATACATGAACCTATGTGGCTGTAAATGTTTATTTGTAATGCACTACAACTAAATAGGTTGATTTTCAAAAATGTTTTTCTTTGTGCTTAATGCTACATCCTAATATTGCGACACATGCTTCTCATAAAAGGTTGAACCACATTCAAATGCCAGGTTCAGTACACTAAGTTTTATTAGTTTTTTCACACTAGAATGGGTGCATGAATAATTAGAAGTATTGTGACATTACCAGAATGTTATAAAATGAATGAGCAGAGGTTGCCTTTGTCATTTGCATTGTATTTAAATAAAACATTTAGTGACAAAATTACAATTTCTTGTAACTAAACTTTGCTTTTCTTGCAGGTTATTTGATTCACTAAGCCACTAAGACAGCAATATATTTTGACCAGAATTAAATGCCTTTTTATATATCAGGCTTAACAAGTATTTCATGCATTTGATACTGTCACTGCATTAAAAAATAAAAAAACCATTTCACAGAAATGTCAGCATGAAACCTAGGTTTGCTTCTTTACCAAAATAAATTATAACAATGACATTAATCTCTCCAGTTCTAATACCACTACTTTTTCCCCCTCATGGAAATATTATCATATGCTACAGTAAAATTAATCAGATTTTCTCCAATTTTTGGAAATAATGAATGCTATGGGACACAACTGCCAAAAGAATTGGGAGAATTTTGACCAAACAACTATTCATTTTAAAAATAATATCTTAGGGTCTTGAATAATTCTATTCAGATGATGATGATAAAGTCTATCAGTATTCTATAAGAATTTGACAATTAAATACAACTTTTAACTGATTAGTTCTCTTCCTGGACAGCATTCTGGACCTCCTGAACTCCTGGCATATTTATCCTATTTTTTATCTGAAATGTAACATCATTTTCTGCAAGCTCATTCAGAAATTTATTTTGTTGTGCTTTCTGGGACTTGCTTCTAGGTAAATTCTGTCTAATTGTAGCATTAACAAATAACATCTATCCAGAAGGGAAATTTAGAAATTTAGAAACCAGGAGAATGTGAGCTTTCAACTTTTAATATCAGCTGTAACATACTTACCCCATTCTTATCGAAAGCTTTGAACATGCTGTCCACATAATCCGATGCTTCTTCATTATTCTGAACCCCAAAGAATCGTTTGAATTCATGCTTGAAGAGTGTCCCACTTGGACATTCCATTACAAACTTCTTATACCATTCCTGCAGTTCAGCCACATCAATTTCAACTGGTTCTCCTTCCTCATTTGTAAAATGTTGTCCCATGTTGCTTGAAAAACAGACAAGAAATGCTTGCTATTTCTTTCTTCCCAGTTTTCTTCTTGCAAACCTTTATTTCTTCTTCTTAGAAATTTAATTTCTTTTGCCTTTTTTTAGTGACTATTGCACATGAAAGCTGGACTTCCTCTCCTCATGTTCCTTTTGACTTGTCGCCTCTATTCAATCTTGTTGAGGAATTTTCTCACTGTTTTGCCTTCATGCACCTTTCCTGAATTACAAGATAAAAATATCTAGGGTCATTTAAAAGATTCCCACACACGTAGCAATAGTTCTCCCAATACACCAGCACAACCCTTTAGTTGAAACTCCCAGGTTGGTCTCTGATGCTAATCTACTAATATGTATGCTACCCGATTAACAGTTATTTATAACCTCATTGAACCATCTATGAACTTATCACTCCTCTCAAGAGAGCAACCAATCTATACAATAACCTTGTGACTTATTTCAAATTATGTGAGTTATTCAGAAATGGAGATGATATTAAATATAAATCATTTTGTTTATTTTCTTTATATTCCATAATCTCTTAGATAAAGGTTAGCTTGCTAAAGCAAAGTATGTCTTACTTGTGTTGGACTTAATATATTGTGTAAACCTAGCCATTGTAGCCATGATTTAACTAATGACTGTCTTATCCATTTATTGTTTTTACTGGATTGTTGTATGCCACCCATAGTCATTTTCTATAAGGTTTCATTAATCTAGAATCTAAATCATTATACTTCATAATTCAGCCTAACTATAACATCAAGATATGAATGTTTAACAATAGCTGCTATTATTTTTTCAAGCTTTTGAAGGAAATAAATGTACTTGCATTCTTCCCAAAATGGCAGTTTGCCTGTTATACTAAACTCCTTAGCAAGATTTTGTTTCACAAATATATTTCTTAAATTATCATATTTCACTATTAAAATAGTGGCTTATCCCAATTCACTTGTCATTCAGTCATTCCCTTGCTACAAACTTTTGTTCTCATGTTAAAAAGAAAAAAAATATATTGCCACTTTAAATAGGCCTGAGCCCTCCTGATAAAGAGATACATCACATTCCAAGATTAGCAAAGTGATTAGAGGAAACAATAATCTCTGTTACAGTAATAGCAGGACTGACATGGATTAAAAGGGTTGGAGTGTACATCAGGTCTATTTCAAGAAAAATGGAACCCCACATAATATGATAATGAACTGAAGAGCCTGCTCAAATATTAGATGGTTAACATAAATCAATATTTCATCTATATCCATCAATCTATCAATCAAAATGGTTTTGGTTACCCCCTAGCATTATGCTACCAGAATTCATTTTTCCTTTTATTTAAATCTAAAAATCACAGTGGGTTAAGTTTGTTAGAACCAATAAAAATGGTTCATAAGTATAAAATCTTCAAATTTTCCTCAGCTATTCCTCCGGCTATGTTTTGCCATAAAATACTAAGAAACTCCCCAAATTAGGCCAGATGTTTTAAGCTACCAGATTTATTCTTGAGGCGCAGTGAAGGTCAGAACACCGGTAGTTCAAGTCTGAACACCATATTATGAGTGAGTTCCCATCACATATAACAGCTTCTGCCAATCTCACAGTTTAAAAGCATGTTACATGCAAGTAGATAAATAAGTACCATTTACCTAGGGAAAAGCAGTGCTTCATGCAGTAGTACGAATTGAAGCAGCATTGGACCTGCCTGAATGCAACGTCCAAAAGCGAGATGACATTGGTGGTGGGAAAAGCCCCAGATGAATCTGCAGAATGCTGTCTGGTTTTCTGAATGTGGAGTACACTCTGAATAGTGCATAAACGTGAACTAAACAGACTAGCAATCAGCAGCAGCCAAACAACTATTTTGTATTAACACTATATTCTCCTGGCCCAGTTGTTGGTAAATTCATTAGTCAAAAGAGCCAAATATCAAAAGTACAATGATTGATTTTTTTTCAGAGCTATTTTTTTAACTATTTGTTCTGTGGGTGTGGCTTATTTTGTGGGTGTGGCTTGGTGGTCAATGACTGGGTGTGGCTTGGTGGTGAGTTGGTGACTTTTCCCTCCCTCCCTCCCTCTCTCTTTCTCTCTGTGTCTCCCTCTCTCTCTCTCTCTCTTTCGCCCCTCCCTCTCCCTCTCCCCCTCCCCTCCCTCTTCTTCTCTCTCTACATCCTCTCTCTCTCCCTTTCACTCTCTCCGTCTCTCTCTCTCTCCCTCTCTCTTTCTCGCTCTCCTTCTCTCTCCCCCCCTGTTCAAATGGCCAAAGACTTTGGTGTAGTGTTTCTAAAGAAGAGTGTGGCAGAGCCACACTCAAGGAGCCATAGTGCCGCATGTGGCTCATGAGCCATGGTTTGCCGACCTCTGTCCTGGCCAATGTGGTATCGTCATGCGCAAAATAAGTAATTAAATTATATTGCAGTAGAAAACCAACTAAAGCAGAAAAATAAATCTCAGTTCACTGCTGTGACTGCTTCTCTATTAGGAGGATAACAAAAGCTCATTAGTGCTTATGGTGATTTAAACTCTTTTAATCTGCCCATATTTGCTCATGCTTAGTGGTACTTATGTAATTTTATATTATGAATCCCTAGAATGGGATATTGAGAAGTGACAGAAACAGAGGGCAAGGCGTTTCTTGCTGTGTGCTTCAGTCATTCAATGGCTTCTGGCTCTCCTTAAACTCATGGACCTCATTCACCAGAACTATTTATCAGTAACCATTTCTCTCTTGCAAGTTCATGCCTGTGTCATCAATGATAGCATCTAGCCATTTGTTTTCTGTCAGCCTCTTTTTCAACTGCTTTAAAGTTTTCCAGGTCTCAGAGTCTTCCCCCTTCTGGAGTCTGATTAAATGATTAAGTTTTAAGTCATTATTAGAGTTTCCAGGGGAACAGTCTAGTTTTACTTGATCTGGTATTGAATTATTTGTTCTTGCAGTGCAAGATATTCCCAAATATGCTGTTTCAAAATCAACTGTGTGAAACAAGATTCCACATGCTCAACATGTGGCAGTGTTGCATCACTGCTATGTAAGTTTGGATGTTAATGATTAGTTCTCAGGAAGACAAAATAGCTTCTCTGTATTTACTCTGAAATAACACCATCACAATCCTAATTACAATTAGGGATTCTTTACATGGAAAATGGGATGTTTATTATTTAACTTTTATGGCATTTTGGAATCATAATAACCAAATGTAGCTTTATCATTTCAGAGATGCCTGATTGAATGTGAGTATTCTTAAAAACAACAATATAACAGAACAACAGTGTCTATGCCAATGCTATTGTGGGTATAAAATTACAAGTGACATGGAACTCAGCAATCATCTGATTTAATTTCCTACCAATACAAGTAAACCACTGATGATTAATAGGTGGACATCAGTTTCTGTTTAAAACACGAACAAAAAAAATCACTAACTTTAGAGGAAATCTTGATTGAAAGCCACCTAGCGTTGCCTCCAGGAAGGATGGTTGGTAAGTAAGTAAGTAAGTGAGTGAGTGAGTGAGTGAGTGAGTGAGTGAGTGAGTGAGTGAGTGAGTAAGTAAGTAAGTAATTTCTACTGATCAACACTGTACACAGTTTCTCTCGACAAAATCAAAGAAATCACATTATCATTTGCTTTTATTGCATAGATTTATAAAACTAAATTTTATAACCCATTATAGCATGTTAAATATTCATACAGAATAAGGAAGCAAAAATTATCTTGGGAAACAATATCCAGTCATCAGCTGTCCTAGGCAAGACATACGTTTAATACATACTATACTACTAGACATGTATTAGTCAAATTGTCCAAGTAGAAAATCAAATTCCTTGCTTAACAACTATTTTTGAAGTAAACTGAAAAATTATTAATAGCAGGTCCACAATTAAAACGGAATCCAGTATATAGGTATGACAAATTATTATTATTATTATTATTATTATTATTATTATTATTATTATTATTATTATTATTATTATTATTATTA
>JANHFP010006304.1:0-10472 GCA_032468135.1 Calamaria suluensis | reverse complement strand
TCTAAGTCTCCAAAGTGGATTCACGGCCGTCTGCCTTCAGCCCGCAGGAAACAATGTCTCACCTTGAATCCACATGCCGTCCAAATGCACTTTCACTCTCCCCTCCTTGTTCTGCTGGAATGGCGGCCGACAGCAAGGATGGCCACCTCCAACTTTGCGGCTCCCGGATCTTATCTGGACATTTCCAGGGCAATCGCCACTGCCCTGGGTGTCCCAGAAGGTGCCCTCCATGGTCAGCCGCCCCTACGGGGCTGCCTATGCTCTGAAGAGCCCACCGGCAAAGCAGAGACGTCTGCCTGCAGGGCAAGGCGGAAATGATCTCCAAGGCATTTATAAATCTTTTAACTTTGCAGATTGGCTTTCCCAGGTGTGAACAGAATACAATATGTTAAATAAATGAAGGAATATGAATAAGAACAAAATTCATTTTTATAATTAGTATAATCTGAACTATGTATGTCAGCTAATTGTAATAGGTTGCATGCACCAAACAGGCTATGGTGAACTAGCCAGTGCTTGTTCTTTAAGCCAACTTTCTACAAAATGTACCATGCCTCACACACATCCTTCTAGGAACAACCAATTGGTTAATGCTGTCACTTTCCATAAGAAAAAATCCATCTCTAGCCTGACTTACTTAGAAGAAAGGGATAATTCTTTTCCTTCATTGCAGAACATATATTACCATGACATTGGTGCCTTTCAGAAGAGTGAGTATCACTGAATTAATTTAGAATTCAAGATTTATCGTGCTTATCAAGGTCAAAGAAGTAGGAGGAAGTTTTAAACAAAATAAAAGGGGTGCATGGGGGAGGGGAAAATTGACATTTTAAAATTTTTTTAAAATTTATTTATTCCATTTATAAATTGGGCGGTAGCCCAATTCCTCACGGACTCTGGGCGGTGCACAGCCAAAATATATTTAAAATACATTTTGAATAGGAGACTGTTATATTATTTCTTCCTCAGCATATGATTACCTGCAAACTCATAACAGACGTACTGCACAGATCATAATCATTAAAAAAAAAATGCTGAATGACATTGTAGTTTTTCTGAACTGTATTTTCCTGGTCTTCAACTTAAATTTCTAGAAGTTGAAACTTCCTTTCTTCCCAACCAGCCCTAGAGGAGAACTGATAGAAAAAGACCAAACATACAAGGAACATGGATATAAGACAATGATGGGTTTCTACAGGTTCGGCTCAGTTCAGCCAAACTGGTAGCAGCAGTGGCAGGAAGGTCTGCCCACCCAACCATTCATCATCATGGATGCTCTGCATATGTGTAGAAGGTTCTGAGCATGCTCAGAAGCATGCATGCATATGCTCATAGTTCTGAACTGGTAGAAAAGGTAAGTGAAACTCACTACTGATATAAGACCTTAGCTTTTCAAAGTATGTCTCTGAGTATAACTTTCCTGTTCCTAATAGGTTTCTCAGTGTTTCATTTTTAAAGACTTCAGATGACTCTATCAATTTATTTGGATTGAAGCTGTAGGTGAGATTGTACTTAAACTCTTTCAGTGTTTGCATCTCTAGGAACTAAATTATTCTACATAAACCTAAAGAATTAAATCCATTTTGATCTGCTCTTCCTCTATTTTAATTTAAGATGTCAGCCATACAGTATTTATAATTTCAGTAGCAATTATTTTTGTCAACCTCTATCACTACCTCTTCTGGCTTATAATAACATATTGTATGATGAAAATATTTTCACACTTTTTAATGATTTTCAAGATGATGTTCTTATGTACCAGAATAGCAAGTTTGGTAATTAAATCTCCTTTATTCTATTCTATGATCTGCTTTTGTCTATCACTATCTTATGCTTCTTTGCCCACACAACAAAGGTAATATTGATTCTTGAAAATTCGTTTTTCATTTTTCCAACCTTTCCTGTACTCTGCCGGAGACAGGCAGGAAACAGACACACTGAAAGCAAATTCATAAAACTTTCATGCAATCCTTTATTCCTGCATGTTCTTATTTAGCCCTATTCCAATGGCATACTGAAGTTGGAAATGATTGCCTCCATTTTTCATCAAAAAGTCATATGGTATCTTATAAAAAACTATGCTATTATCCTTTCACTGTATGCTTGTATTGTAGCAAGTTACCAATACTTCTCTAAGAATTCTAGCATATTGATTGACAACTTGTTCAGGCTAGCATGCTGTAAGACATGTCCAAAGTAATTACAGTGCTGGGATACTGATATGAAGAGCAAATACAACTTATAGTGATTTGTTTCCACTCAGCTGAATTAGAGGGTAGCCCTGCAGCATTGGAAAATCTGGCTAAAATGCAGGTCTGGTTCTGTGCTGTAAGTAAGGCATCATGCTTTCTAGTCCTGTCTACCTATGGCAAAATCAATAAAATTGATTTTTCCTTTGGAACCTATGTCATAAATTTGCTGACTATGTTGTAGCTTAGCTCTTTATTTATTTGTTAGATTATTACATTCCATTTACTGAAAAAGATATAGTGACCTGCCCACTAAACATATTTATAATGTAGATTATTGAATGTGATTTCCCCATTATGGACTTCACCTGTAGTAGTGTCCTGCTGGCCATTTCATTGCTATTCATTTTTCAAGAAAACCATGAGATTTTTATTTAATACTAGCATAAATTAAGCTTCACCTCTGAATAACATAGGTAGACTAAAATTCAGCTGCATTGTTCTTTCAGTCTTAATGTAATCTTAAGCAAAGATAAAAAACAAAGTTAGTTATCCTTGTCCCAGGTGAACATGCAATGTTTAACAGCTGACTTGAGCTTTGCTTATCAGATAATTTTGATCGGAGTTGTGAAAGAGATATGCCACTATTAACTGCAACTCTAAGAGCAGAGCCATTCAGCAAAGTATTTACATGACTTATTGTAGACCAAAGTAAAGTGCTCTTTTCATAATAGCACAAAGAAACTGCAATAAAATAAACTTTTTTGTTCTAGTGAAGATGCACTCTGTCAATCACAGGCTATTGAGCAGACTGTCCAGCTTTGGCTGCAAATATTTAAAAGAGACAAAGTGATTGTTTGATCATGCCCTATCTTGTATAAATAGGTTGCATTCAGAGGCTTTAGAGTTAAACACTGGCAAAACCACAATAGTTACTAAGGAATTATTGTGTAATTAACATAAAGATGGTTTGTAGGTTTCCATAATCATAGATGTTTTATTTCAGAATTGCAAACAGGTTTATCTATAATTGAGAATAAAAAAAGACTTTGAACCTGAAAAGGAATTTTCACAGTCTAATAGCCCATGAGCGGATAGAATCTTTCCACTTTTGCTCCTCCAGTATGGAATGAATCAATCCCCAAATCAGCTAGACATCAGCATCTGCTGATGTACATATAATATTATTAAGATAAAACTAAGTTAATAATTTGTTCCTACAGAGAAATGTATATTTCCAAAAGGGTGGAAGAGCAAGAGAGCTCTGATTTACAGATGTCAATTTGTATACACATAAACAGATTCAGAAATTATTATTTCGATTTAAGTGGACATGCAAAGCATAATAATGAGAGGATTCTGTTTCGGTGAACTTGTGTTTTTCCACTCTAATGTTCCTTCATTAATTATTTTCTCACTTCTAATAGTGCTTTCTTTTTTAAATCACATGTGTACTGGACTGTCTTTACATACAAGAAATCTTTCAATGCAGAACTAACCACTAATAGACAATTCAAATAGAAGGTTGTCTCTTATAAAAGATGTACAACCACATTATGATACTTGACTTAATGTTATTAGAAAATCAGTCACTGGATAGAAATGGATACAGAGGAGTAGAACATTTGCCATTAAGTCATTTGTTTGCTATTGTTTATTATTTTGTTCTAAAACATACTAATATCACTTAATAAATCTGCATGCCATCCTGATGCTTAACACTGTCACACACACACACATTCAACATAACTGATACAAATACACACATACATTTCAGATATAATTCTTGCTGCTGCTTATTCTTCTACATTCCCCTTTTTCTTTGTGAGAACGTCCGTATCAATCTTCATTCTATAGCTACAGGACAGTATGGTAGAACAATTTGGAATAAATACTGTTGGGAAAAAGTGAAATTCTGTACACTTTTCCAGATAAGAATTACTTTTTTGGATAGGACAAAGGGTCATAGAGTATAAACAGAAAAGAACAAACTTACAGAATGTTCACTTAATAAACTTGTTGCAGTGTTTCTCTAACAGTTAAACAGAGTTTTTTGCACTATATCTTGAAGCTCCAACTCTGCCCATTTGCAATGGTTTATTGGCCAGAAAGGGTCATTAATGGCAACTTGAAATTGCTGGAAGCATAGTGTTTGACAAGCATAGTGTTTGACAAGTGGTGTAGGTTAGAAATACATTTTCATGTCTTTGGTGAGATAGCAGCCTTTCCACAAGATTGAAATCAGACAAACTGTTGACATTAAATTGATGAGTATCACACACATGATAGATTTAAAATATAGCAAGATTTTAGTGAAACACATATTTACCCTTTCATTTCCATATACAATTAATTAGCATCAAGTAACTAATTATCAGGGACATGGTAGCTCAGCGGGCAAGATAGCTGAGCTTGTCGATCGGAAGGTCGGCAGTTCAGCGGTTCGAATCCCTAGTGCCACGTAATGGGGTGAGCTCCTGTTACTTATCTCAGCTTCTGCCAACCTAGCAGTTTTGAAAACGTGTTGAAAATGCAAGTAGAAAAAAAGGGACCACCTTTGGTGGTAAGGTAACAGTGTTCTGTGTGCCTTTGGCATTTAGTCATGCCAGCCACATGACTATGGAGCCATCTTTGGACAGCGCTGGCTCTTCGGCTTTGAAACGGAGATGAGCAGCGCCCCGTAGAGTTGGAAATGACTACCACACATGTGCGAGGGAAACCTTTACCTTTAACTAATTATCACCAACAAACTTAAGGGAAATAGATAGGACAGATTATGCTCTATAGGTGACAAGTACATGGGGTTTCTTCAAATAGGTTCCCATATAGCTCATTTTAAAAATACTTTTTTTAAAAAATCCCTGCTTCAATTGTATTCTCACTGGTAATTTTGGGGTAATGTAGGTTTGCTTCTTGACATGTTATTTTCACCTAGAGACCGGTATAATCTAATTTCAAACTGGGTCACTCTCTCTTGATTTTGCTCAAACTGTCCAAAGCTACATTCCTAAGATTCCTTATGCTTTGTCTGATGCTTTCCTCAGGCCATTCCTATGTAATTTGTACCATGCTACTAAATTCATAAGAAATCTGCCAATGTAACATTACTTAGCTACAAAAATGTCATGTCTTTTTCTACTTCAGATTTCTAAATATGACAACTACCTCACTGTTTTTTCATGTGCATTACATTTTACAAGAGTTTGCTCCTGGCAGCCTTAAAGGTAACTGCATGTCATATTGAAGGCTGATGTCCAGGATTCATGCACCTACATTTATGTGAATATATTTTCATTATCATATTTGATATCCTATTGTGGAACAACCTACCATCCATTGCAAGCTCTAGCTATCTTTCAAAGTTGGCCGTACTATTAGGTAATTTGAAGCAGCAACCCTATTGGGTGGCAGCAGAAATAATCAACATTTCTTTTTGAGTATCTACACTATTATTCTGTGCATGCCTAATCTTCACCTTAAGCTGGTCTGGTGTTATATGGTGAACGATACTTGTACAGAATCAGTATTAAAGGAAGGTTTCACTAATTATACCATTAGTTTCTGAATGAGGAATGAACTTTGCCTTATCTGGACAAAATTCATAATTGTCTCTAATTTTCTTTTTATAAAACACTTTCTGGACTTCTTAAGATTCATAACTTCTGTTGGTATAATGAGCTGGTCAAAAAGAACATGGAAGCTGCTGATGTGAAGACCAAGAAACACCTCACAATATATGGAGGCCAATATCCAGAGATGTACACTACCCAGAAAATGGGTAATCAGGGTCTGGTGAATGCCAAAGCCACTGTCATGGATGAAACCCAGTACATCAGTAAGAAGGCAGTAAAAGATGTCCTGATGATATAATGTCTGAGGCAGCAGAAGATGTGGGATCTTATGCTGCACTAAAAGGCAATACTGAGGCACTATTCATAGCAGCTCAATAAGAGGTATTAAGCATCAGATCCATAGAAGCAGGGGTCTACCACATTAAGACAGGACCCAAAACGCAGCCTATGCAGAAGCCTCAGAGACAGGTGTAAGGATGTGTGATACAGGAGGGAACAGATCCTGAACAGCACAATAAAGTAGCTGGGCTTGTGTACAGGAACACCAGTACAGAATAAGGGCTTGGCCCTCCTAGGTTTTAATGGGAGATACCATAAAAGATTGTGAGCATAAGAAAGCTAAGATCCTATGGAATTTCCAGATCCAGACAGATATGGAGGTACTGGCCAATCAGTCAGACATTGTGGTTGTATACAAGAACCAGAAGGCAGCCATAGTGATAGATATAGCAGTGCCAAATGACAACAACATGAGGAAGATGATACAAGAAAAAACTGGTGGCCTTCAGTTTTTCATCAAGTAACTCCTTCACTGCAGCTGAAGGAGAAACTGGAAATGATTTGGAAAGGAAGGGCCAAAGTGGTGCCCATGATGGTAGGACCACTTGATAGGGCTCTGAGTCATAAGCTGGCTCCAAGAAATCTTAGGAATGGCATTGGTGCTCTTTGTCCAGAAGAGTGCAGTGCTAAGAACAGCTAAGATAGTGTGCAGAACTTTCAAATTCTGCCTCTGGTAGAAGACCCAAGACTGTTTTACACATGGAAAAGGATTTTTTGTTTTAAATTTATTTATTTTTCCTTCTCCCCCTCTCCATGTTTTCCTTCATCTTCTGGATGAACATCTTCTAGGTGTTAAAATACTATGGGAGAATAACATTAAAAATCATATTATATGTAACTCCATGTGTAAAACATGTAGAGTATGCCACTGATTGGATATATTGATTCAATTTCTGACACTTGTATACTTGGTTCTCTAGGTAACTAGTTGTTTGCAACAATTGGGGTATGAAGTGCTGCTAGATCTTATGAGATCCAAATAATTCATCAGTCTTCAAATTAGATTTTATTCTGGTTCATTAATAAAACATCTAGAAGTTTTTTTATATCTTTTTTTCATATCTATATGTGGAATCCATTGAAAAATGCATTGAGAAAGAACTAAAATTGTGTCATTGATTTTGCTACATATGTTTAGTAGAAAGTTGATTAAAGTAGGATTTTTTGTAATTGGATGCCAACTATGCAGATTACAACTGTGGAAAATGTGCTATATATCTAAGTGGCTCCATTTAATTGTATACAAATCATTGTATCAAGGAATGATTATAAGATACATTCTTATTCATTCCTTTGTGCATATTTGTTTGAGGCAAATGTATTCTGTCCTTCTATTAGAGTATTCTCAGTTTGGAAGATAGTAGAGATATGTTGGACAACCACAATATGATAGGATAAATTGATGTGGAATATCCAAATCAATAATTTCTGTGGACATACTTAATTCATTTCATAATTTGACTTATTCAGTTTTGCTTCTCAGTTCTATTCAAACAATTAAATGAAAGGTTTGAACCAATTTTCCAAGTTTTACATAACCATTGTAATACTATATTGAATTGTTTTCAATATGAAATAATTACATTTTTGAAAAATAATGTAATAATTAGATGATGGATTAAGAATAGAAAGAACCAGTCTCGGATCTATACTTAGCTATGGTAGTATATAAATAAATTATAAGCAGTTTCCTCTGAAAAAAGAGGATTGCAAAAAGAAAAAAGAAATCAGTGCTGAAGATGCATTTCTAGTCTTGTTCTAATATGTAGAAATTCAGGAGAATTGTCCAACTCAAATTGGTTGCTCTTTCTAAATGTTCCTTGCCTTCCTGATCTTCTTGAAAGGTCCTGTATTTGGCATTCCCTTGGCCATTGCATACTTAGCAGCTTAATTGTACAGTTGAATATACAGTGGGACATTAAATGGATGCAGGAAGGACAGCTACATGGAAATGGGAGCATTGCTTCATCCTTGGTGTAATAATCAAAAGAAAGACGGGGAGATTTGTGACCAGAGCTAGGAGTATATATGTGATTTCATCTGCTCAGTACTAAATACAATTGATTCTAGATCAAATTCATTGGCTTTGAGGCATGGAACATTTTCATGGGAAAATGTAACTCTATAGAATGCACATAAAGATAAGATGCTGGGATTTCTCACATTCAATGTTGATTAACCATATACAAGCCTAAGGTGAAAAATGGGGGAAAAGCTACCATGAGAGTTAGTAATAGAGATAGCTCTAGTTGTCATTAGCTGATATAGGCTGAAAAAGAAGTTAAGAAGAGAAATAGGCTTCACTTCTGCTTTTATTGGCAGGAGAATGGAGTAGCTTATTTACTTATCTTATCTCTTTGCAAACAAATATATACCCAAATCTCTGTTCTTTAAACCATTCCTATTTCTAGGCAGGGTAATACATTTCCTGGATTTCCTTTCTACAGCAGTGGCAGCAATAATCTAGTTGCCTGTGAAAACAAGTATGTTATCTTGAAGCTGATTTTCTCTGTTTTAGAGGAACATTTTTTCTCTATTTTCCCCTTTGAACTAAATTAGATTCCTTTTGTTTACATACAGTCACATTTATGAAATTACAAGACATCTCATGTAACATGCTTGAGTAAGAAAATGTACATATTTAAATTGCAGAGCTGTACTTTATTGCAGCTGGAGGAAAAACCAGCTATAGTTTTCTATCCAGCTGCCTTATTCTTATTATTCATTTGAAGGCCAGACTACAAATACAATTATTCCCATAAAGGACCAGACTGAAGTTATCAGGAATTTCACTTAAGATCAAAAGTAGTTTACATGTCAGTGTAAAACCTTTTCCTAGGGAAGACGTTGTGAAGTTTTGACATCACAGATGTTGCTGAACAGGGCTGTGGGAAGTGGACTTGAACAAAAAACCTACTTGAAACTGCTCAGCAAAACAATGGGGTTCTTTTGTTTCAATATTGGTAACAATATCTGTTGGACTTTTTCCCCCTCCACAGATATTACATTGAAAGAGAAGTCTAGAAAGGATTCTAGGGTCCCAATTCTAGTTGAACATTTCTAGATTGGGCAGCTTTTGCAAATGCTTTGGGACTGCCTGAAGTACATACTGAAGTTGGCCAACTTGGACTGCTCTCTCATGTACTGCTCATGTGTTTCCATGCTGGTCAAATTAAACAAATGGGATATGGCAGAAGCAGCAGGAAATCCTGAAGCATTTGCCAATACTACCAAGCCTGGAAGATCTTTATCTAGCACCAAGGGAAAAAAGACCTTCTCTGTCCTTTCACAAAACTCAAGGTAGGCTTGAAAATCTTGCAGGTTGAGCACATTCCATTCACAGTATAGTAAGTTACACAGCCACATCACCTGGAAACATTTTGGCTAGGGCTGGAAAACAAAGTTCCCACAGCACTAACTCAAAGTGGTTCAAGGGCATCTTTGTTGAAGCAAACTAAATTGCTGCTTTTCTGTAGTAAATCAACTCATGATGTTACCATAGTATAGCTGTTTCATGAAACTGAACCTAAGTTGCTTTATATACCTACTGAGCTTCAATGTAGTAGCCTCAATATTGTTTACTATTGGCTATGTCTTCTAGAGATGCTAGTCAGATTGAGGAAAACTGAGCAGACTAAAATCAACTGAGAGAAGGCTAAACAGTACATTAATAATTAATCTATAATATAGGAAAATAAACTCTCAAAAAGAGACAATTCATATTTAATCTCTTACCTTGTTTAGATCACTGTGATTAGGAAGTTAGCACTACTATACAGTTATCTAGAATATATGTACCTATAATCATGCAATTAATTTAGATACTGGTAAATGTTATGGACGAGAGCCACTTTGGAGTAGTGGTTAAGACATCAGACCAGAAACCAGGAGACTGTAAATTATAGTTCTGCCCTAGACACCAAGCCACCTGGATGACCTTGGGCCAGTCACTCTCTCTCAGTCCCAGGAAGAAAGTAAGTCAAAAATTCTGCCAAGAAAGAAGCTGCAGGTAATCACCAGCTACTTGAAGACACACACACAAAACAAAAACAAAAAAGATCTGCCTCAGGCAAGAGCAAAAATATCTGAGTCCTGCCAAGAAAGAAAATTAATTCATTAAATTAAGCATATATCCTGACATTTCTATCTAATAAATACATTTTAAAATAAAGCTGATATGCCTTCTTTGCATCTTTTTTGACAAGTGGAATGGCAGAGGAGCTGAGTAAGGAGTCAAAGATAACAACTATGAAAGCACCTGGTTTTAGATGTCAAGGTTTCCAAGCATCATGGAAGGACCAGGCTATCTCCAGGACCGCATACTCCCGACTCCCCAAAGACCGGTGCGTACCCACAGAGAGGGTCTCCTGGG
>JANHFP010006299.1:44780-55124 GCA_032468135.1 Calamaria suluensis | reverse complement strand
TATCCAACATCTTAAAAACTTCCAGTGTTGGAGCATTCACAACTTCTGGAGGCAAGTTGTTCCACTGATTAATTGTTTAATTGTCAGGAAAATCTCCTTAGTTCTAAGTTGCTTCTCTCCTTGGTTAGTTTCCACCCATTGCTTCTTGTCCTGCCCTATGGTGCTTTGGCGAATAGCCTGACTCCCTCTTCCTTATGGCAGCCCCTGAGATATTAAATTCCTTGTGTGTCCAATCACACTTGGCCAATAAAATTCTATTCTATTCTAAGTGATAAGGTCCTGTGATGTCATGCTTTATGACTGTATTGCTCAGCAATGAAAATTCTAGCCCAATTACCATTGTTAAGCGAGGACTATCTGTACTCATTCATTGTTTTATGCTACAATCGTTTATTTTTGCATGACAACAAATTCCATCTGAGTTCAAGAACTACCTGAATATTTGGTAGAGCCTTTTAAACTTTGTTATAACAATAATCATAGAAGACACGAAATATAATAGGAGGTTAAATGAAAGCCTGAATCCAGAAACATTACTTCCACTAGAGTGCAGAGCATAGTAGAATGCCATTAATCACTGATTGAACTGAAGTATCATTACTATTCTAATGTAAAGTCAGAAGAACAACTGTATATAAATTACAGTGCATTGGTCTGTGTGTAATAATAGTTTCCTGTTTAGCTCATTCTTGGTGAACTCCTTCGCTCAGTGCATAGGCACAGAAAAGGAAACTGCGGCTGTAAACTGGGCATCTTTTTCTTTTTCAGAGAAAGTTTCGTACCAGAATCTAAAAAGAATTCCGATTGACAATGGGAAAAGGATGCTTTTAAAAAAAATCTTTGAGTTACAAGTATCTAATATGTATGACACTTTCCCCAACTAACTATGGCTGAATTGTTAAATCTTCTCATGCATATTTATCCTTGAAAGAGCAGCTGATGAAAATTGCCTCTCACCCTGATTAAACAGACCTTTCTGGATCTAAATTTGTGTTAATAAATATTAATTTGCATTTTTACCGGAAATCAAATTTCACCATGTGTTTAATTATGCATCTTTACTCCCTTATAATTGTTATTTTACAGACATTTCTTATTTTTGTGTGTGTGTTTTGTTATTGCACAAAGAACACAGCCATTTTTAGTGGCAAACTTGCCGCTGATTCATTTTGCCAACTATTGTCTAAGTAATAACTCTTTAATTGATGCCATTTACGAACTCTATTATTTTTCTTGCATGAAAAATAAAAAAGAATCAGGTAATTTAATCTACACACTTGGTCAGTAACTTTTGGCACTTTATGTTCTCTTTTTCATTTTTTGAGCTTTTTGTAACTTATCTATCATTTCTCTCTCGCTCATCTCATTTGTTTCTCTGTTTCTGTTTCTCTGTGTCTCTGTATGTGTCTCTGTGTCTCTGTCTGTCTGTCTGTTTCTCTGTCTCTCTCTCTCATCTCTCTTTTTCTTTCTCTCTCTCCACCCACCCACCTCTCCCTCCCTCCCTCCCCCCTCTCTCTCATCATTTCTATCTGTCTCTGTCATCTCTATCTCTGTATTTGATGTCTGTAAAGTTAAAGATTCTCCCATTTCAGGACAAACAGGGCTGCTACTAGGGACATCAAACCAATCCATCATGGAATTTTTTGAAGTGAAATATTTTGTTCCAAAGTAGAATTCATGGTAGGTTATAATTTAAAGTCACAAATATCCAGCTTTCTATTCTATTCCATCTTTCATTTTATTTTATTCTACCATTGCTCAAAAACCTGGTGCACGAATATTTATATTTGTGAAACTTGGATGCAATAATAATTTCACTTTTATTTTTTAAAAACATATAGAATCCATATGCAATCTGTTTAAATTGAACAAAATAGATAAACCCGGTCTAACACAGTAAAACTTCTCAGAACACACTCAGAACTTGAAACCAGTTTTGATATTTCATAGTTTTATTCAGATCTTCCCAAACTTGGCAGCTTTATGACTTGTGGATTTCAACTCCCAGAATTCTCCAGCCAGCAGAGCTCTGCTGGATGAAGAATTCTGGGAGTTGAAGTCCACAAGTCTTAAAGCTGCCAAGTTTGGGAACCTCTGGTCTAATTGATAGGATTTACTCTCTAGAAACTGGGTTTTAGTGTTGTTCCCAAAATTTATATAGTGTTATTTTATTTAAAACTGATTTCAAATGTGAACCAAGAATACTCATGAATTCAACAGATAAATTTCATGTGTGGAAACTTTATAACTACCACTGATATCGGAACTGCTAAAAGCAATTTAGGTCCACCATGGATTCCAAATTTACTCTAAGCTAGGTTTCTTAGTGGAAGGCCAAAGTGGATGTAATAATGACACTATCTGAATACCTGAATCCCTCACTGGTTTTTCTTTTAAAAAAACAAACAAAACCCACACAAATCTTATTGTTCTTCATTGGGTTTTTAAAAAAAACCTACATATCTTTTGGAAAAATATACATAATGAGGAAGTTTGCTACTTTGAGAGAAGGAGTTTGATCAAGAAAATACAGCAGAAGAAAATGTTAAAGGAATCTGCTTAATAACCATTGGTTCTTGTTGGGATCTTGTCCTTCCTCCTACTGTTTGCAAAGGCTTGAAGAGACCAGTGAGTTGTTTAAGAGCCTCTCCATCAGGGCTGTCAAACTCCTGAGCCATGGGCCAGATGCGTCATGCGCTGGCCATGCCCACAGCTAGTTTAGCAAAGAGGAAAAAAGTCTCAATACATCACATGATGCCACTGTGACAGCATCAGTTTGACACCTCTGCTCTACATCATAAAAAGTAAAGGTTCCCATTGCACATATGTGTTAGTTGTTCCTGACTCTAGGGGGCAGTGCTTATCTCTGGTTTGAAGCCAAAGAGCCAGTGCTATCCGAAGATGTCTCCATGGTCATGTGGCCAGCATGACTAAATGCCAAAGGCACATGGAATGCTGTTACCTTCCCACCAAAGGTAGTCCCTATTTTTCTACATGCATTTTTTATGTGCTTTAGAATTTCTAGGTTGGCAAAAGCTGGGACAAGTAACAGGAGTTCAACCCGTTATGTGGCACTAAGAATTCGAACCGTTGAACTGCTAACCTTTTGATCGACAAGGTCAGTAGATCTTCACAATTCAGAGTAAAACTATTTTACCTTAATTTAAAGATGAATAAAGCCGAACATTAACCTATTCGTTTCTTATTTCTTATTTCTTCATTCTCCCAAGCATTATTCCATGCTTGCTCTCTTTCTTCTTTTCTTCTTGGGTTTTTTTTACCTTTGCACTTCTTATGTATGCTTTCTAGCTAAGTCTGTCATAATGAAATCAAAAGAGATGAGCAACATAATTTGAAACTGCCTTTGAGAGAAGGCAACATATCTGTAAATTTGATATAAATGATATTCATTCCAAAAAGAAACTCCTGTTTAAAGCTGGGTACCCAGCTGCTAGCTTCTTTGTTACAATTATGTGTGTATATTATGTATAATGCATTTGAGTTGTTGACAGAGCTTTTTAAATAGTTTTCATTTTTCAATGTAACAGCTAACCACAGAAAAAGAAAACACTGGGTAAAAGCATATATTTTGTTCATTCTCCTTTGGGAAGATTGCAAGCTAGCTGAATGAATTTTTATGCATCTAAAATAATTGTAAATCATAATCAAGATATTATGCAAGACTGCACAAATAATGGTTCCATTTGAAAAACTGTAGAAATACCCCATCTTATCAGTATTAAATGAAAATCTAATTCAAAATGCTACAGTGAATGGCTGCCCAGATGTGGAGGATTGATGTTGTCAATCAAATATCATGCTAGGTTTACCAGTTCCAAAGAATATCATTAGATGCAAAAGAACAGTCCTTAAATATTCTGTTTATAGGATTTGTTGCCTTGGTTCCCTTATTTACCAGCCATGAAATCTCAGAAACACAAAACCCCAAGGGAATAGTGTTAATGGCAAGAAAGTAACAGCAAAGTTGTTTTTCTTCAGGCATATTACATCTCCCAAACACTGCCAATGGTTTACTCAGGTAAATTATTTAACAACCATTTTAAAAGTATTTGTATTCATTAAACCTATTGGACTTGGCATCACTAATTTTGCAAAAGGTTACTCTATTTGGAATAGTATACTGTACATTTTTATGTCAATATCTCCAAGACTGGAAATCCTCAGCCCTGTTGCTTTTTTGTTCCAGGCTATTACAGTTCATTTTGTATTTCTTGCCTATTGTGGGATTGAACATTTAAGCTGTTTCCAGTTTAGATAGGGCAACAGCAATGTCAGGTCCTCTTTTGCTGGATACTTTGATAGAAGGGATTCAATGCTAGGCAAAACAGCAGTTACTTTAGCATTTGGTTCAGGGCTGAAGATGTGATGTGGATTTTCCTATTGAAGAATGAAGACTAGACTTCTGCAACTGATTAACCAACTGTGAGTGCTGTTGTGGTTCTAAATTTAAAGATCACTACTACAAGTAGTTCACTGAGATAATCTGAAGTGGCTGTTGAGGTCTAAGAATTGTGTGTACATTGTTCACTGGCACATGCCTGTCCATATTAAACTGTACATATTTGTGTAATTATTGAGCCAATGAATTGAGATTTTTTGTTTCAATTTTTTTTGAGCCAGTTGGGTGACCTTTATAACAACATAGGAAGGAGGCAATGGAAAAACACTTTGAAAAACCTCACTGAATACTGAAAGAACTTGTCTAGGCAGTCTCTGAAAATGAGACAAAATGGATGTCAGCTTTGGAAGCCATATTAGCCAGTAGCTTTCAAGCTGCCATCTTCTCATGTGTGGGAAAGTATGAAGGGAGATTTAGTAGAGGAGTTGATATTAGACACAATAGAAATTATTTCCATCGGTCAAGGTCAGGACAAGCGGCATCTGGAGGAGTGGCTGGAGTGCTGTCTCAAGATGGATGGCAATAGGAGCATGTGATCAACCAATGGGTGAGGGGATGGTTTTGGCAAGTTTGATTTACTGAGGAAAAATCAAAACTATCAGATTTGGGTTATTCCAAGTTGTGCCAGTATACCTGCTCTAATAAATGGAACTTTGAGATAATGCTTGCCTTGGAGTTTTTAATTGGAAAAAGAAGTTTTCTGGAACACTAACAATGGAATAAAAGAAAGATCATGTCGGAATGAAATGACAGCATTTTTTTTACCAAAGTGTAAACTTTAAATGAGTGAAACTGATGTAAACTAGGAAAGGTTTGTTATGAGAAGTGACGAAATAACTTGGCTGGCTGTTGGAAATCTGGATACACAGGGTTTGTAATTAATGGAATGTAGGGCCTTAAATGAAAAAAAAAATGAAAGGAGAAGCAAGATAATTGGATCACAGAAGGAAATGGGTAGCTTCTTAGCAGAGGAGTGGAACCTATAAAGAAATCCAAATTAGGACCTTTCCGAAGGAAAATGTTTGCATTCTTAAAGTGTTGTGACAAAAAAAAAACCACGAAGCTTTGAATTTGGGAAAGGGGATACAAGATTTGGAATTGTGGGTGCAAGAGTTCTGATTTAGAAGCAAGAACAAATCTATGCTAATTGAGAACTTGACCTAGAGCAGGAGTGTCAAACTTGCAGCCTGTGGGCCGGATGCGTCATGCGCTGGCCACGCCCACCCCAGGTTTAGCAAAGGCAAAAAAGTTGTGATAAGTCACGTGATGACAATGTGACACTGCAGGTTTGACACCCCTGGCCTAGCAAGACTAAGCCTAGAAACAATAACCTGGTAAAAGAAAAGGAAGTGATTAATGTATTAAGGCATCCTGAGCAGATTACAAGGATGACTCAACTGTGAAAGAAAAAAAAATTAAAGCTGTTTCTGAACTTCAGTAACTTGAAAATGTGTGATTTCAACTCCCAGAATTTCCCAGCTATCCACCCAACTTGAAGTTGCTGTGATTCAGAAATGTTAGTGGTTGAGAAATTCTGGGAATTAAATCAACACATCTTAAAGATGACAAAATTGAGAATTGCTGCCCTTAAATTGAGAGTACAGTTACTCAGGAATCAGAGGCAGAAAGTCAAACAACAACAACAAAGCAATCCAGTTTCAAGGAAGACTAACAAAAAAGTCAAGTAGATCAGGCCCACACATCATGAGTGTATGATGGCAAGAGGTTGGAACTGTCAAAGAGTTAGTGAGCTGCCAAAATTCTGCTGCAAAGAGATCAAGCAAGAAAAAAATGAGCAGAATTAAGAGAAAGAGAATGGGAAATGCTTCATGAGACTGAAGGCAATTGAAGTTGTGAATATATTTGGGATTTTACTAAAGAAAGTCCTGTCCATCTGAAGCTTGATAGAGAGTTTGATTCTCCAAATAAGCCTCTAAGAAATGTGGGGATTCATACCCTGAGTTCAACAGCTTTAATTCTGTAATGTTTTTCCCCATGTGATTATTTAATGATATAAATCTGTAGATCTGTATGGTTACTGTTTTTGAATGCAAGTGACAAAACTGAATTGTTTATATAGTTATAGGGAGAAGTGTATTTATTGTGAGTTTGGAGGGAGGGAATATGCTCCCGTTAGAGACCCTGGTAGTTGGAAGGCATGGAACAGGCTTAGTTAAAGCATTAGGTAGGGAATAGAAAACAAGCTAACCAGGATAATATGCCTAAGAGCTTAGTTTGGAGGTTAATTTCTTGAACTCAGGATGACTTGTGTCAAAAAAAGTATGCTGATCTATCCTAAGAAAACTATTCAGGTAGATATGTATTTTTCAGCAAAGAGGAACATTTTAATTACAAGAAATAGAAGTATTTTAAGAATTATTCTTTCAGGCTACCATTTCTATAAATGAGAAGCAGAGTTAGTACTGACTGCCACCGCATCGATTCTTGGGACTCCAGAGTGAAAAGGAAAGGAAAGACAAGGCTTTGTTCTACAATTGTATTGCATTGTATGGATAGATTAGTCAAAATGTTTTGAGACACTTGATCCGTTTCAAGTATCATTTGCAGGGAGTGAGAATGAACACTTAATAGATAAATTTGTTGCAGAGCTTATGAAATTGCATCCCCCCAAGAGATAATTGCATGACCTTTGAAATGTCCCATCAAAGCAAGGTAGAGTCGCACACTTCTATAAGGTAAAGTAGTTTCATGAAGTGGATGATGGATTATCTAATGCATACTTTCCAAAAGGAGAATCTTTTAGCAAAAAGAATATGAGTGTGATGAATGAATGGCTAACCATATAAGGCTACTTCAGTGAAGCGAATAGATTTAAGTGGCCTCTCTATCAATAGCAGTAGCAATAGTATTTAGACTTATATACTGCTTTACAATGCTTTACTGCTATGCGGTTTACAGAGTCACCCTATCTGGGTCCTCATTTTACTGACCTTGGAAGGATAGAAGCAGCTCCAAGTTCTGTCCAGTTCTATAGAACTGGTAGTAAAATTGACAGGAGGCTCCGCCCACCCACCCAGTATCATTAAGGGGAATCTGTGCATGTGCAGAAGCTTCTGTGCATGTGCAGAAGTGCACATGTGCTCCTTTTGCAAACTGGTAGTAAAGGTAAGTGGAACCCACACCTGGATAAAAGGCCATCTCATCCATGAGCCTGGAAGAATAGAGCTGCTAGCAGTCAGCAGAATTAGCCTGCAATACTGCAGCTAATCACTGCAGCTACTAATCACTGCAGCTCTACCTTGTATGTAAGCCTTAGTCCTGCTTCTACAATTGGATTTCCAATTTGGCTGCTTTATGATAGACTTTCTCCTGGTTAGAGAAGGAAAAGATCTAGACAAAAGAGGACATAAATTATAAAAGGGGATGGTGACTGTGTTGGAGCTAGATCAGGAAATAGTAGATGAAATATTGTCTGCATGGAAACAGGAAAAGCAATGGGCTGAAAATACATTGGATTGAAGATGAAAGAGACTTGGAGGTTAGGATACAATTTATGATGAAGGATAGAAGAATTTTAACCAGGAACTTAAATTGCACAGCTACTGTAGCTCAGGAGCTTCCTACTATATTGTTATTAGCTAGCTTCAGCTTCATCCGGATAAATCCACTTGATCCATTCTGATTTTGAAATTTTGAGTATTATGGCAGCACTCTATCTTGTTTGTTCATGGAAATTCCTTCCAGATCTAAATAAACTTAATGATAATAAAATTAAATTCTATTTAATTTAACTTAAAGAAACTATCATCTAGCAAGTATATGTGGGATCAAAATTGCAATCTTCCAAACTTGTATTTATTTTTATTCTCTTTATAGCCAGTTCTGGTCATTTTCACCAGCTGCATGAACCTCTGCACTTTTCTTGGAAACATAAAATATTATCTTGAACAGGAAAGTAAATCCACATTTTTATAAAATAATTCACAGGTAGTCCTCAACATACAACATTTCATTTAGCAACCATTCAAAGTTGAATGGCATTGAAAAAAAGTGACATGATACCATTTTTCACATGACAGAACATGACCCTTAGGTCATGTGTTCAAAATTTGGCCACTTAACGACTAGTTCTTATTTATAATGGTTGCCGTGTCCGAGGTCATATGATCACCTTTTGCAACCTTCTGACAAGCCAAGTCAATGGGAAAACCAAATTCACTTAATAGAATAGAATAGAATAGAATAGAATAGAATTTTATTGGCCAAGTGTGACTGGATACACAAGGACTTTGTCTTGGTGCATATGGTCTCAGTGTACATAAAAGAATCATAAGGCACAACACTTAATGGTAGTCATAGGGTAAGCAGTCAACTTAACTGTCTTACTAATGTAGCAACTGCAGTGATTGATTTAACTGGGGCAAGAAATATTGTAAAATGGGACAAAATTCACTTAAATGCCTGATTTAGCATAGAAAGTTTGGGTTTAATTGTGCTTGTAAATTGAGGACTATTTGAATTGTTCCTATATGACACCAGAGACATTCTATAGAATTTATAAAGGTGTTTCGAAAATATTCTGGAATTGTGAAAAACATAAAGGGACATTTTATCATGTTTGGTGGATGGATAAAAATGGATTCAAAGCAGTGGTGAAATCCGTTTTTTTTTACTAATGGTTCTGTGGGCATGGCTTGGTGGGTGTGGCAGGGGAAAGATACTGCAAAATCTCCATTACCAGCCAGAGGGACAGCCAGATGTGGTATTTGCTTGTTCTCCAAACTGCTCAAAATTTCTGCTACCGGTTCTCCAGAACTTGCCAGAACCTGCTGGATTTCACCCTTGATTCAAAGGCTTATATAGATACAGAGCATTGTAAAGATATACGGTATATTCAGTTGAAAGCAGAAATTTTCCTTTTAGGACTGATATATAAACAAGCCATGAAAGATTATTTCAGTATATGATTACAGTAGTGTTTGAGATTATTATATACAAAGAAATGGAAAGATTTGACACTGTCCTTTATGGAGGAATGACTGGTGAAATTGACAGATCTTCATGGATAGACTAACTTCTTTGATTAGAGAAAAGACATTATTTTACATTTATTAATAATTGGAAACTTCTTACAGACTTTTTGTGTGAAAAACACTTGTGATTTATGGTTTTGATGATTAGACAAGATAGATGATTAATATTAATATGATGTAACTATAAAAAAGTGGTTAAAATATCATTATACTTGGGGTGAAGAATATTGGAAAACACTGCTTTATTTGTTTTTTCTAGTTTACTTTAGCTTTCTTGAATTTTTTGCTTTCTCTTTATTTCTTTTTCCCTTTTCGTCTTTACTTTATATTAGTTTGTATTAATTTTATCCTACTTTTTAAAAGTTTTAATTAAAATTATATATGAACAGGAAAGTAAGGCCATCAGCTACTTGTGCATAGAATTGTTAATCTGGTTTTTAAAAAAGAAGGAAAATTGAGACCCTCAATCACATAACTTTCTCTCTCCTTCTTTCCATTTTCTTTAAATTATTGCAGGCTCACGTATCAGCCTAATCATTTTCTCATTGAAAAAACAGCATTCATCAGTTGAATATATATTGCACTAATGATCCAATAAAGACAACAGTAAAGGCTTTTACTAAAAATTGAGTTTTTCTTTTTACAGAAGGGGAAGTCATTATCATGAAGTTACAAGAAGTACCTTTTCAGTTGTTATGATGATTGGTCTCATAATCACGAATCAAGAATTTAAAAAATTAAAAAGAAGTACTTCGCAAAAAATTCTGAATACTAGGAATAAGCTCAGGCAGAACTTGGCACAATTAGATTTTGGAAAATATATACCCCCAATATATATATATATATTGAATGAGGATCTTCGGTTATTCGGGTTTTCTCCCGCGTAGAATTGAAAGTTTCCTGGCGACGTTTCGACGAAATCTCATTCGT
>JANHFP010006299.1:28712-44680 GCA_032468135.1 Calamaria suluensis | reverse complement strand
TTGGGGGGGGGGGCGGGGGCACGGGGGCCATTGCCAGCTTGACATCATTCATGTCGGGAGCACCTCTGGTGGTCCAAGAGCTCTACCAGCAAAAAGAGACAACCAATCTCCATTTTCAGCTGGGATAGCCTCCTGCAACCATCTGCAAGCAAAAACAGAGCTCAGGAGGACCGTGTGTGGCTCTCACAAGCTCCATTTTCAGCTGGGACGGCTCCTACAACCCTTTATAAGCAAAAACAGAGCTCCGGAGAGCCGCACCTTATTACAGTTAATTCTTTCACTGGTTCCCACTGGCAGAGGTCTCCTGCTTTTTAGATAAATTATTAGAATCCTTACAGTCTCTAAGATGGTCTTATATGATCCAGCACAGCTTTTTTTATTCAGATTCTCATAGTGTTCCATTAGCCTACATTGAGCCGTATTATATTTTGTTATAATTAATTTGTTTATAATTATAAACAAAATATAAGTATTTTGTTATAATATTATTACAGATAGTATTCAACTTATGACCATAATTCAGCCAAAAATTTATGTTGTTAAGCGAGACATTTAAGTGAGTTTTGTCCCATTGTATGACATTTCTTGCCACAGTTGTTAAGTGAATCACTTGCAATTGAGAGATTAGTAACATGGTTGTTAAGACAATCTGACTTCCCCATTGATCCCAAAAGGTCCCAAAAGGTCCCAAAAAGGTGATCACATGACCCTGGAACACTGCAACCATCAGGAATATGAGTCAGTTGCTAATTTCGATCACATAACCGCGGAGATACTGAAATGTTTTTTTCAGTGCTGTTGTAACTTTGAACAGTCACTAAATGAACTGTTGTAAGTCAAGGACTAGCTATATATGCCATATGGGATCAATTTTATTATTTATATGTTTGTTTGTTCATTTATTTATTAAATTTATATGCCTAGAGTCCAGAGTCCTGTGATTTTATGAGTCACTTTTCAGAGAGAGATGGATGGCAAAGAAATTAAATACATAAAAATAAATAAGCAAAACTTTATATTATTCAGGTAATTATGCTGAATTATGCTTTCAATTAAAAAAATAAAGGGTACAAAGTAAATTCCAGCAATCCCCTTTTTTCCTTACATCTTTCTCCCTGCCACCCTGCTGACAAAATATTTTAAAAATTTAGGGGAAAATAAATCTGAAAAGCGTATTAAAAGTAGTTTCAGAATGAAAATAAATGTACAAGATATTTACATCTCAGCTTCATTATTACAGCAGTGTAGATATGGGAAACTGCTGAATAAGTCGGGGGTAGAATTTCCACAAGTGAAAGCCCTTACTAAGTTTCATAAGTTATTTCAGAGCACCTTCAGAAATTGTTATGAGATCACAAATATATAAAGAACGTTTGCTGAGTAGAACAGAACAGAACAGAACAGAACAGAATAGAATTTTTTTATTGGCCAAGTGTGATTGGACACACAAGAAATTTATCTTGGTGCATATGCTCTCAGTGTACATAAAATAAAATATATGTTCATCAAGAATCATAAGGTACAACACTTAATGATAGTCACATGGAACAAGTAAGCAATCAAATCATATTAGGAAACAGTCAATATAAACCTAAAGTGGAAGGAGATGGGTGATTGGAAGATTAGTAGTAATGCCGACTTAGTAAATAGTTTGACAATGTTAAGGGAATTATTTGATTAGCAGAGTGATGGCATTCAGGAAAACTGTTCTTGTGTCTAGTTTTCTGTGGTGCAGCGCTCTAAAACATCATTTTGAGGGTAGGATTTGAAATGGAAATGTGAGGGGTCTGTAAATGGAAGTGGAAATGAATCTGAAAATAATGAATGCTTACATACACTCCTCTATTTTTTTTAATAATATGTTTAAAAACTGTTTGCATTGTGCAGGGTTTATAAATTAAACATCTTCCAACTACACTACAGTACAAAGTGTTACTAGCCAACTCTATGACAAGTTCTTACTTTTGCAATTCTTTCAACTGTCATTTTGAAATATTGCAACAACAACAACAAGAAAAGCTGTTGCCGTAATTAAGTTACTGCTAAAAGGTAAAGGTTTCCCTTGCACATATGTGCTAGTCTTTTCCAACTCTAGGGGCCGGTGCTCATCTCCGTTTGGAAGCCGAAGAGCCAGCGCTGTCCGAAGACGTCACCATGGTCATGTGGCCGGTATGACTAAATGCCAAAGGCACATGGAGCGCTGTTATCTTCCCACCAACGGTGGTCCCTATTTTTTCTACTTGCATTTTTACATGCTTTCGAAACTGCTAGGTTGTTACTGCTACTGGTGTTTAATTTTGAAAAACAGATAAGAATTATTTTGGCTAAGTACTTCTGCTATGTATTTGCTATTAGAAAAATAAACCCACTTAACTATAGAATGACTTTGTACACACATACTTTCCACTTGTTTCTAGTACCCTCAAAGAAGTCAGAAACTTTATTCATTAATACAATTGATGAAACACAGGTAGCCATTGACTTATAACAGGTCATTTAGTGACCTTTCAAAGTTATGTCAGCCCTATAAAAATGACTTATGATGGGTTTTCACACTTACGACCATTGCATCCTCCTCCTGGTCATGTGGTCAAAATGTAACACTTGGCAACTATTTATAACTGTTGCAGTGTCCTGGGGTCATGTGATCCCCTCTTGTGAGCTTTTGACAAGCAAAGTCAATGGGGGAAGTCAGATTCACTTGACAACCGTGTTACTAATTTAACAACTGCAGGGATTCACTTAACAACTGTAGCAAGAAAGGTTGTAAAACAGGGCAAAACTCACTTAACAAATGTCTCACTGAACAACAGAAATTTTGGGTTCAACTGCAATAGAAAGTATCATTTATAGATTTTGTGTGAATAATTACAACCAAAAAAGGAAACTTTCCATTTCACCTAAAACTGTAAGATTTTTTAATCCACAATTTAAGAAGCAAATGTTAACAGTTGGTGATAGTTTGTTTCAAAAACAGGCATCTAGCTATATGGTGATCCTTTCTTAAAATTATGAAAATATATGCTACAAACTTTGTCTATGGGTATTATAAAAATTTAGGCCTGCAGCTGCCAACCCATGTTTATTTAAATGTGCTTCAGACTTCAAATGAAATTAACCTGGTTTTAGTCCACAATTCTAGCCCTGACTTTAATGCTGGATTTTAAATTCTTTTTCAATACATTACTTCCTAGGTGCAATTCTCCATTCCTAAAGTGTTTATGGGCTTTGATTTTTATGAGATATCCAGCAAGTATCAAATACAAAAATAGCAGCCATAACAGTCAGAGTAACAAGTTTCACTATGACAGTTTCTCAAAAGAAGGCATATATTCCAGTTGTCATAATAACAGTGATTTTATATAGTGATGAATTCTGCTTATCAAACAGTACTGGGGTTTGCTTTATATATTAAATTATGAATAATAGTTATGGCAAACCACTAATTTTAAATTAACTCTCACTAGTGATCTAATTTCTTTCACATATCAATCACATAATAAAAATGAAGATTCATTATGGCACATTTCTCTCCCTCTCTCTCTCCCCACCTCTCTCTCTCTCACACACACACAAACACACATTCGTGCATATATATAGGCACACACACATACACTTTCCCAAATGACATTCTATTAAATATTACCTCTGCTTGAAGCTTCAATTATGGAAAAAATAGTCTGCCAACAGGCAGGATATTTTAGCTCTGAATAAATGGATTAGAGTGCTTCTAAAGTTAACCTTGATGAAGCTAAGCTTATTTTTCATGGGCCTCTACAAAAAAGGTCCTGTCTTACAGCTCCATAAAAGTTGGATTTACAAGAAGAAAAAGATACCCATGGGGTAGTAGGATACATCCTGAGAGGGCTAAATTGAGCAGTTTTTGAATGGTCACAATCCTGTGACAACCATTTTATGATAGCATCCATAACAGGATATCAAGTTCCAAGTGGCCCTAAAACTTTATTTGGATTCAGATTCAGAGCTGGCAGCAGACTTTGCTTGCCAACTAGGTGGTGCAGCTCGATAATTTTGAAGGAGAGATTGAATGGTCCTGCAGAAGCCCTATTAAGCAGCAATGATTGTTAGTTCAATTGTGGAGTGCACAGGTGTCATTCCTCTCTCCCATCTACTACCTTTTCATGTTTTATAATGGGTTCTACATTCTCAGGGAAACAATCAACAAAACCTATCAAACTCAAACGACTGTGACTAGGTCTGGGCAAATTGTCAAAAGATCCCTTTCTTCATTGAAAGCCTTACTAAAGGACCCCTGTGAAGCCTAATCATGAACACAATGCTTCCTACCATTTTTTATAATGGCAGCGCAGGAATCTTTCAAAACCTGTTTCCCCCCCTCCTAATAAAAAGTCATGGGAAGGAGAATGTTGTGATCTAGTAATCGAAGTATTAATAAAAGCACCATTTCATTTTCTTTCAGTGCTGTGTTTTGTATTATATAGCTGTCCATGTTATTGTGTTGTTATTGCATCGTAATTGCAAAAAGAGTGCATACATCAGAGTTAATTTCTATTGGAATGGTATATAAGCCTTGTATATTCTTTATATAAAGCCAAGTTGTGATTAGTGATTTTCCCCAAATATGACATTCCCTGATAATAAGCCCAATCAGGCTTTTCAGTGCATGGCAAAAAGGCCAATCACTTATTTCAGGGTTCAAAAAAATATAAGACAGGGTCTTATTTTCAGGGAAACACGGTAGAATTAAAATTGTTTCTTCTGTCTTGATTTTAGGCATATTAAAAGTAGGAAATACTTACTGAAAAAGAAAACCTAAATATGTCTTTTAAAGAAAAGCTAATTAAATAGGAAGGTCTGTATTTTAAAAAATAGTACTGCATTTGAAGTCCACACATTTCTGAAGAGAAGTATGAGAAATGTTTGAAACTGATTTTTGCTTTCATCCATGTTCTCCAACCTTGGCAATTTTAAGCTTGGTGGACTTCAACTCCTGGAATTCTTTGCTGGTTGGAAAATTCTGGCAATTGAAGTCTGCCAGGCTTAAAGTTGCCAAGGTTGGAGAGCCATGTTATAGTACGTCCTGAAACATACCCTGGGCAACCTATAGTGCAGAGAAGTCAGGCTAGAAGTTCCAATAGCTTGTAATCTGCCATGGCATAAAACACATGTTTACATTTCAATTGCATTAAATTCATGAAGCAAACACTTTTTTTAGACAGGATTGGAATCTTATTCCTATTTTGAAAGATGCACCCAGTACAAGGTGCTGACATTAATATTTAAAATTATATGTGGCTTAATGATTGATTTACTCATACATTATCTGCCGCTACCTGGTTTAATATTTTTTGTCTTTAGAACACCAGCATTTTTTTCAGGATCATTTATTGTATTTCTTAGGAAATTGCCTTTTCATGTTTTGATTCCTAGCTGCAACATTTGTTTCCTCCATTCATTGGGTCCTTTTGCCAAATCCTCAGGACCAATATTGAGCCATCCATCTTTCATATGAACAATTTTATTGATGCTTTTAATTATTTCAGGTATATTTTAACTGCATTTTTATTTCATTTATTTAGAAGATTTATATGACCACTCAACTAACAGAATCACTGGGCAGCTTATAGAAATAAAACTCCAAACACAAAACTCAATAAACTCTCTCTGCCCTGAGGTACTAGAAAAATTATTAGACAAAAACAAGAGTAGAAATTCATTAAATATTAATAAAACTTTCTGAATTTCCTTATCCAGCCTAAAATATATTCAGTGCCCATTGAAATTGTAGGACTGAAACAAGACCAAAAAAAACTGAACTCAACTTTTGAAATTTAAACATATTTTGAATTTTCAAAATATCTCAGTGCTAATTTCTAACAGTTTAAATTTAGCATCATAGAACCACAGATTTATAGAGTGGTGAACTTATTTAAGTAAGCTCCTACTTTGGGGAATAATTAAAGTCAAAATTATTTATATACTGGTGATGGAATGAAATTGGGCTGCTATCTGCTCTTTTCAAAAGTAATTGCAGTCATGCAGACAATCTTTATTTTCCACCCACTCCCAGCCTTCCTCAGGTATTCATCCACTTTTTCTTTGGAATTGTACTCACACCTCATGCCAGTGCTTAAGTTTCCCGGCTAACTGAGCTACGTCCTGGTGTTTTTAAGGACATGCTGAATGACTAAGTAGGGTTATGCTTCCAGAGACAGCCTCACCCTACCTAATCTTTTATTATTATAAAAGCAAATGCTGAAACAGTACGGGAAGGGGTACACATAATGAAAAGGAGATAGCAGATGGAATACAGGTCTATGAGATGAGCAGCTGCAGCTGAAAGGTGGGTTTAAATATGTCATCAGTTTGGTGTCATTGTGCAGCTGTAAGAGATCCAAGTCCAGTCCTCCAAGAATTTTACTGACCCTTATCACCAATTTAGCTTTGACCATTAGTTGACCAGATGCTTGCATAGAGGTAACAATAATAAAGTCTTAAGGGCTTTGAACTCAGCAATTGTTGCTGGTTCTTTGGGCCTGACATCAGGCGATGTAGCAGGAGGTGACATCTGAAGTTTGACAGCTATTACAAGAAGGTAAGATGACTATTACTCAATGGCCAAAAGCAATTAGAACAATAGCAACTGCACTGAAACAACATTTCATCCCAACTAGTGCAAGATCATTCAGAAAAAGTCAAAGATTCCATGTTACTATGAAGATTTTGACACTTTTGTTGAACTGAGTATTAAGAGGCTAAATAGGGCTGGGTATTAAAGATATATTCAAGCAGCAACATCATCTTGCAAAATCCTAGGAGGGTCGAGTTGACCCAGGAAAACAAACTGTTCTTGGGGAACGTATGTGCTACAATAAAGCTAAGCTGTGGTATGTCCAGTCCTTGGAAAACAAAGAACCTTCACAATACTAATAATAACAAATGATCTGCCATTTTAAATATCTATGTTCTGTATTACAACAAAAGCAATTTTTCATTTCATTTACTGGGGAGGTGAATAAAATATTCAGTCATTTTGAAACTGTTTTTTTCCAGACTGTTACTATTTTCCATATGGTAAGGTTTTTTTATGTTGTCAATCATAGGGTAATTTAGAGGTGTACTGGATGCATGTATATTTTAGAAATCAAAGTATTTAATAAAGCAACTTGATTTAAATGGGTTAAGTCAACCAAACTGCTAAAAGCAACTATTAATTCAGGAGCTGAAAATAGGCACTTAACGGAAGCTGAATTTCAAGAAAACCTAATATAGGGATTACTATATATTAGTGTGGTACAAATGCAATATCATATACTTAATCATGTCAGCTTTATATTCAACCAATATATTTAGTTTTTATTTAGAATTCCAGATTAATTGATTAGAATGAAGGGATAAAGACATAAAGTTTAAAGCAACATTGACTCAATCTGAATATAATTATGCTTGGGCATAATTTGAACATAGACAGTCTCTATTTATATAAATTGGTAAATAAGAGAAGTAAATGCATCTTCCCTCCAAAGCTTGAGTAATGTTCCCTATTAGTGTGCAAGGCATACAAAAAACCAGGCCTCCTAAAGAATATCAGCTCATTTATTATAAAAATTATATCAAATGTTTAAATTGGTTGCCAGTTCCTTTGAAACACATACATGCTAGTTTGACACATGATTTTTGAAGATTCCTAAATACAATAATATTAATATATTATTATATTAAAAATATATTAATAAGAGCCTATAGGGTTTGATTTATGGTACATATGTGTTATGTATGTGTGTATGTACTGTATATGTGTTAAATAAAAACATATGACTCCTCCTGGCAGCATTTATATACACTAGGTGTATGACAATGACATGTCATAGGAAATTATTGATGACTTCATGGATGCCTCCAGTTGCTGTCAACTTGTGACCTGCTCGCAAGTTGCCATAGGCAGGGGGATGGGAAATTGAACATCACAGCTGCATTGAGGAACTTGCATTCCAGTCAAAACATAGCACATTCCAGCCAGCATGGTCAAGGTCATATCCATGCAGACCCACTTTGGCCCGAGGAAGGGACCACTACAACCCACAAAATTGCTTCGTTGGAGAATGTGACTGATAACACACCTTGTGAAGAGGGAGAAACAAAGTCATGCATTAATTAAATGAGGTCAGAGTTGGCTCATGTGCCGACATGAAGCTCCTAATAAATAACTGGATTTCTTTTGAAGCTTTGCTTGAGGCTCATGATTTTAGTAGGACATCGGTCGGAACCCTGATAATTGCCTTGTTTGGAGAAGGTTTTATTGATTTTCAAAAATAGCCTACAGCTCTGATATCCCCTGATGGTTCTTCATCTGAGTGCTAGCCAGGCCTGACACAGCTTAGCTTTCAAGGTCAGCCAAAAAGTGTCACCTGCTGAGACAATTGTGCCTGATACATCCCAACAGTAAAAGCGTGGCCACATACCTCATCTTTCTTCCTTCCCTTGCCCTCTTCAATATCGCAGCCAGAGCTACAATATTCCAAGTAATTGTGTTCTAGCCAAGGAAAGTCTTTTCCATGCAAACCCATTTTGCATAAATGTCTCTACTCAAGCGACTCAGCGAAACAAAGCAATCTCGTTATGAAGAGTGATTTTGTTACTCTTGCCAAGGTTGCCTCTTCTTGCCAAGACCAGATAACAAAACAGACACCACCTGCCAGTTAAACTTATTTCCCAGCATTTTTATCTTGCAAAATACTCACTGAGATTCAGCAATTTTAAGATGTTTTAATTGGGGGAAAAAAACAGTATCCCAGGACCAGTATTCCATGCCCTTGGCTTGTTTGAATTGGAGATGTAGGACTGATCACTGGAGTTTCAACATGGAAAATACAAGTTCTAGCACTGAGTTATTGCAAGAAATGTAAATGGAAGGTTTCAACAGTTTTTAAGTACATTTTATCAGTGGCCAAGTTCTGGGAAGGCCTATGTTTAAAAAGTACCATCCAGCCTGAAAATTTGGATGAGTAGCAATGGATTCTTTCTCCCGTTTTTTTAACCTCCTTATATCTTTTGTCTGTTTAGTTAATAACCAGACATGAATATAATAGAAGATAAATGCTACAATATGAATAACATTGATAATTGGGCAGGAAGTGGAATCGTGTAATGACCACTTCATGATGGCTGATTGGAAAAATAACACCGGCCACTCCACATGTACCATTTAGGTCATTCAGAATTAAAACCACACCACTATGTTCTCACAGCTTTGGAGTTCTTTAAAAGCTGAAATAATCCATTCTGGCTCAGCTCTGGCACTCACGGACACGTTGCCGATTCAGTTTTATATGTTAAAACTGGAGCTAATGCAGTTTCCTACAGATAAGGATTCTCACTTTGTTTCTGTCAAGGTACCATCACTCTGTCAGGCTCTTGAGAAGATTCCGTACCTTTTCTACCCCTCCTGCTGAAATCAAGGGACTGAGCACTGCACTAGCATTTCACTGGGCTTTTTAATGTCCAGTTTTTTCTTGTTTGATGTGGACACAAATGCAGTGGAGACACAAGACAAGGAACCTTTTGCCCTACTTACCAGTTTGTGATAAGTGCTGAGCTTCTTGAGGACCTTAGAGGCCAGGGTGTCTGCAAAAGGAGATCAAAAACTCACTCCCCTTTACATACATGTACATGCATGAAACATGTTAGTAATGGGCAGTGCCTTGAGCACAGAACATCATGACTTTTTCTGACTCCCTGGTAGTTGCTTCTGGTAGGAACCCTATTGTACAGTTCAAGAGTTTACTGTGTAAAGAAAGGAGCAAGTTGTCAATGAAACTGGAGTGAATTTGTCTATGAGGAAAAGCTTAAAAATTCTGACTAGCAAAGAATGGTGGAGAAGAATGTAATGCTGGGAAAGATTGAGGGCAAAAGAAGAAAGGGATGGCAGAGAATGAGGTGGCTGGATGAAGTCACTGAAGCAGTTGGTGTGAGTTTAAATGGACTCAGAGGATGGTAGAAGACAGGAGGGCCTAGAGGAATGTTGATCATGGGTTGCAATGGGTCAGACACAACTTCACAACTAACAACAAAGAACAGAGGTATCCAAATTTGGCAATTTTAAGACCAGTAGACTTCAGCTTCCAGAATTTTCCAGCCGCCGATCTGACTGGGGAATTCTGGAAGTTGAAGTCCACAAGTCTTAAAGTTGCCAAGGTTAGACATCCTTATACTAGAATATCAAGTGGGGGGCTAAATGGAACTTGTATTATTTTATGTTTTGATATTCTAGACACATAACATGGCTTTTGAAATGTCAGCAGATTTTAGATGTTAAGTGGTACCCATATTATATCTTGCTGAAGAATAAAAAAATTAAGGCAAACAACAAAAGTATTTGTTTTATCTTCAAGAGTCTCTCAAAAACAGTATTTTACTGATTGCAATATATAAAAATATAGTCCATATGCCCCACATATATCTGCATGAAATGACAGCCACAATTTAAAATAAAAGAATGCTAATTTAATAAAATAAGATACAACATAGTAATAGCACCTAGGCTTATATACCACTTCACTTTTACAGCCCTCTCTAAGCAGTTTACAGAGTCAGCATATTGTCCCTAACTATCTGGGTCCCACCTTGGAAGGATAGAAAGCTGTATCAATCTTAAACCTGGTGAGATTTGAACTGCCAAATTTGCAGGCAGTAGAAAGTCAACAGAAGTAGCCTGCAGTACTGCACTCTAACTACTGCACCACCGTGGCTCATAAGACAGTACAATCACATGCAATGGTACAAATGTTGCTTATAGTTTTCTTTTAGCTAAGATTAGAATGGTAAAAATATTTTTCTTTATTTTACAATAGAAACAAACTAATTTAGGAATAGGGATTGATGATTTTTCCCTCTTTATTCTATAATTAGTAGTTAGGATTTGATCTTGTAGAAACCTCGACATCTCTTTCGAGATCATTTGATTATGATTGATTTTATAAACCATGAACTCATAAAAATTAATGATTCTTATTATTTATTACCAGATTATTCACTATGATTATTATACTCAGCTACCTTGTTGGTCTGTTTAGGGATTAAAGTCACTGATATTCCAATAATACTGTCACTATATGCATCAGTTTACAGTCTGGTGTGTTTGGGGCAGGAGCCAGCTTGTCCTAACAGCATGAACATGCATCAGTGTTCACGGTATAGTTAATTCTTTGTGCAGGTCAAAAACAAAAAATATTTGCATTACTACCAAGTTAGCATATTTCTTTCAATAGCTGAACAGACATTTTTTTGCTAGTTGACAAGCATAGTATCATTTTAGAATGCAGGTGCTTATCTGTGCTTATGACCCTTATGATATACTTGATCGTGTTAGTTATTTCCCTTGTTTGTATGAGTTAAAATATGCTGCTTTAAATGTAAATGAGTTTATTAGAGTCATTCTCTACAAGCATTCTAAATCAGTTATTAAAATGCCATATTTGAATTCTGCCTCCTCTCACAATCATTGTACGTGTTCAAATTTAGGCTAAGAATATGTCAACTATATATATATATATATATTTGACCTCTGAAGGACAGAAAGGATTAGTATAATTAAATCCTTTGACTTTAGCAGGAGTGGTGACTTGGTTTTCTGCGTTTTGTTAACAGATAGCTTCTTAGTTGTTTGATACTTCTGTAATATATCCCATTGCTTTTCTTATCTAAATGTTTTATATGCATGCATTTTCATTTTCTACCCTGACCTTAAGGGTAGAAATAATAATGCAATAGGAACCATAACAATGTACTGAACTGGTGACAAGTCATGCACACAATACTTGCACATTCCCGTTATAGAAGACCAGCTCTGTCAAAACGTTTCTCCTGATTTGAGTATGTGTTTAGACTCTATCCTTCAGCAGACTTTCTACAAGGAAAAATATTCCTCCATTCCTGCAGAGTTGCAGGCTTTCTACCACAATATGCAACTTATTATTTTTTTAAAGGATTCTTTGAACTGAAGGATTTTTCTTTCTCGAGAATCCCATTGGGCTTCACTTGGCTTTGATGAAATGCAGACACCATAGAGTGAACTGGATAATTCCAAGCAAAGTAATCTCAACTTCAGAGACTGAAACTCAGATAGGCCTCTTGATTCATGCACATTACACGGACACAACTGACTTTAAATTTATATGGTGGCTAATTGCATGGGTGGAGACTATTTGATCCTTATGGTACATAAATCATAGCTGTTTAGATTACCAATTGCAGCAGAGGTGAAAGGTAAAATTTGTTGCTACCGGTTCTGTGGGTGTGGATTGGTAGTGGGTGGGTCATCTGACTGGGTGGGCATGACCAATTTTTTCCCCCATTTTTTAAATTTTTTTTACTACCAGTTCTGGAGAATAGGTAGTAAAAATGCTCAGAGCCTCAGAGGATCACAGTAGAGCTACATGATCCTGGGAAACTTTTTTCTTATGTTTTAAAGGATTTTTTATTCTACTTCAGTATTCACTGGATTAGGTAGAAAAAAAATCCTTTAAAATATAAAGAGAGCCTCAGAGGATTACAGTAGAGCTGCATGATCAGGCAAGGCTTTTTTTCTTACAAAAAAATTTTTTTTTTAATTATTTAGAATGTTTTTCTACCTAATCCAGAGAATACTTAGGTAAACCTAAGCATTTTTTTTAAAAAAACCCTTTAAAATGTCCACAAACTAGCGATTTTTAAATTTTAAAATCTTAAACTTTAAATTTTAACAAATTGATAATTTTAAATTTTGTTAACTTTCTGGACAGCCGTGTGTATATAATTTTTAGAATTTTAAACTTTATTATTACATTGTTTGTTTTTAGTTGGCTGTAAACCGTCCCGAGTCCTAGGAGAGGGGCGGTATAAAAATCAAAATAAATAAATAAAATAAAATAAAATAAATAATACATCTGGTCACCTTAGGTTTGGGAGTTCTCTGAACTACACAGAATCTTAGCTAGAGGTTCTCCCGAACCCCTGTGAACCCCCAGCATTCCACCCCTGGTCTGTAAGCTCGGAAGCTAAACCCCCTTTTGTTACGATGACCAACCTAGATTGGATCCTGCAAACTTACCCTGAGACATGTAGATTTGCCTCCAAACTATACATGCCCTTGCATTTCCGTATGATCTTTTCCCTTCCCATCTCAAGACAGGTGCAAGAATTTGTTCCGAAAAACAATAAAAATGCATGAGAGTTCTGCCTTAATGGCTCTCCCTATAGTTTGTGAAAGGAGATATAAAAAGAAAATCCGAGGCCTGTAAATTATATTCACAACTTGCTTTTACGTTAGCAAATTGCTTCAGAGAAAAGCTCTGCTCACCAGCTTCTTCAGAAAATGGACAGTTTCAGATGGGCATCAAATCTTCCCTCAATTAAAGTTATACCCTCCAATAAAATTAGTCGCAGGGAATGTGGCCATTTGAGAATTTATTTCTGCACTATAGCAACTCGGTTTTCCAACGAAGAATAATTTGTTGACATTACAAGACGTGTGAATATTAATGTACACTTGTTACAAAGTTGGGTAGGAACTCAGTTCCTAAATAACAAGAAGATATAGTCTCTCGCCATATAAATAAGTAACTGCTCTCCAACTCAGTAGGAGCTCCAGGATCATAAGATTTCATTCACCGTGTTAAATTATCCATATCTCCAATTTTAAACTGTCATGTGGCATTGGAACACAGAAAACGTACTCTTTCCCCCCAAAAAAATTCTGTGATGTAAAAACTGAAACATCTAAACTAGTTCTCCAAACTTCAGCATGGTCACTGAATTGTAAGCTGAATGTGAGAAACGGGAAAATAGATGGGAATAAAGTGATTAATTATATTACTCCATTACAGAATCCCTACTTCTCAAGGTTGCCACCACTGACTTACAAAGGATAAATACTACAAATCCCTCCAGGGAGTTAAGCCATGTCTTTCACTGTGCCGAAACTTGTGTGCCATCCAGTGTCCCCAACAGCCCCAACACCATTCATACATTTTCTGGGATAAAGAGCAAACCTAATCCATCCAAGATTACCAACAATTTCCTTGGTGCTGATCATGCTGTCCAACAAGAGGTCTTAAGCCTCATATCCTCTCTTCTTTGACCTAAAAGGTAAAGATTTCCCTTGCACATATTATGTGCTACTCGTTCCCGACTCTAGGAGGCAGTGCTCATCTCTGTTTCAAATCCAAAGAGCCAGTGGTGTCTGAAGACGTGTCTGTGGTCATGTGACCAGCATGACTAAATGCCACAGGCGCACGGAACGCTATTAGCGTCCCACCAAAGGGGGGTCCCTATTTTTTCTGCCTGCCTTTATTACGTGCTTTTGAACTGCTAGGTTGGCAGAAACTGGGACGAGTTACGGGAACTCACTCCATTTCGCAGGACTAGGGATTCAAACCTCTGAACTGCAGACCTTTTGATTGACAAGCTCAGAATCTTAGCCACTGAGCCACCACGTCCCTCTTCTTTGACTTACACTTCCACTAAAATCCATAATCCCTGAAAACAAGACCTCCTTTAGATGTTGAACTGCAAATCCTAGCCATCTTCACGGATCACCTGGGAATGACAGTTCTGCAATATTCTGTGGGTGAATTGATTCTAGATTCTAGATTGAAAATAAAATCCTAAACAACAGACTCACCTGAGCATCTCTATCAACATCCTGTGAATTATACTGTGATATATCAGAGTTCAGGGGACGTGGTGGCTAAGCGGCTGAGACAGCTGAGCTTGTCAATAGGAAGGTCGGCATTTCAGCGGTTCAAATTTCTAGTGCCGCGTAACGGGGTGAGCTCCCATTACTTGTCCCTTATGGCCCTTTCCATTTATTGTCTTTTCTGTGTTGTGAAGCAACAAAAGGCTGTGAATGGCACAGCAATTATTCATCACAAGTTACCAAAGGGAATGGAAGATTCCTTAAAAAAAAAAAAAAAAAAGGAGGCATCAACAAATCACTTCATCTTCAGGAGGTTCCTATGCAGACTTGACTCCGTGGTTCTAAGGCTGGAACTAAGGCCGTCTGGCGACTTTCACTCCTAGGAGACACCTTTAAGCCATTTAGGATAAAGCAGCATATACACGGTGGCTCCGTGGGTAAGACAGCTGAGCTTGATGATCGGAAGGTTGGCAGTTCAGTGGTTCGAATCACTACTACCATGCAACGGGGTGAGCTCCTGTTACTTGTCCCGGCTTCTGCCAACCTAGCAGTTTCGAAAGCACATTAAAAATGCAAGTGGAAAAAATAGGGACCCCCTTTGGTGGGAAGGTAACAGTGTTCTGTGCGCCTTTGGCATTTAGTCATGTCGGCCACATGATCACAGAGACATCTTTGGACAGCGCTGGCTTTTCGGCTTTGAAACGGAGATGAGCACCGCCCCCTAGAGTCAAAAACAACAAGGACATATGTGCAAGGGAAACCTTTTCCTTTCACCTTATATTAAAGTTCTGCTCTGTATCGCCACTGGAGTTTTAACAAAACTTTCAAGGAGCGAAAGAATAGCAGCAGCCCATCTATTATCCATAAACTGTGTGTTAATACATAATTTATAAACACGAACTCTTTGTTTTAAAATGCTACCAATTAACTAAACAACCACTGCATTTGCAATTAAGGGACGAGTTGCCACAAAATTGCCAGGCGCAAATTACCAACGCTTTAACCTTTAACAAAGTGTGATATATGTGAAGAGCAAAGGAAGGGAAGGAGCAACATAAAAGGGAGAGCGAGACCCTTAATGGAATAACTTCACCATAACATCAATATTCGATGGACTTGCATATTCCATAAGAAAAGCTATTTTAAAGCCCGTTCTGTAAAATAAATGCACTTTTGAGTTTTGGGTTTTTTTTTGTTTTTTGCAACTTGTTGCTTTTTAAGGAAAATAAAATCCATATGATATATAAACACTACAAGACTGCAAATGTGGAGTTATTGGATACCTTTGTAGAACTTAAACTGAAAGGCACTT
>JANHFP010006299.1:0-13310 GCA_032468135.1 Calamaria suluensis | reverse complement strand
GCCTGTTCAATCCTATTTTCTATAAGGTCTCCCCCCAGACCTACCCTCCCTAACCCCATTAAAAATTTATATAAAAATTTCCTTAATTTAAATTTCTTAATACCCCCATAAAATCTACATTTAAAAAATATATCATTATGATTATAAATATTAAAATTCCAATTCCCATATAAATCCATATTATTTACATTAATTCCTACCACTCCTTGTCCCCCAGCTCCCGACATTTTGTCGGTCATCATTTTATTCTGCTGTAAGCCGCCCTGAGTCCTGGTGAGATGGGGCGGGGTATAAATCTAATAAAATAAATAAATAATAATAAATAGAATGTAGCAATTGAAGAATACAGCTTGCTCACAAAGACACAGTAGAGACAGCTTCTTCACATGGGTGCAAAAAACAGTGACTACCCTTGCTAGCTGTTGAATTTCAGAAATGATATCTTTGAAATACTTCTTTGTGGGGGTTTTTTTCTGTCCCCACCAAGAACACTTAGGAGCTCCTAGGCGTGAGCACATATTGCACAGTATCAAACTACATAGGTTGTGTCACAAATTCTGCGTAGGTTGAAATGATCATAAGAGAGGAAAAATAAGCGGATGTGCTTGAAGAATAACTGGGAGGCATCCTGGAGTGTTTTGCCTGAATAGGTAAGATTTGTCAGTGGCATTGCAACGTCCTAGGGATTCAGCAATTTGATATGAGCAATGATTAGAAGCAGATTTTATAACCATGACATAAAATGGATTTATTACTGGAAATGCAGTGCAAGGACTAGCAAAACGTAGCCCCTGCCTATTTCCTAGGAAGAGAGCAGTAGTCAAAAAGCCCTTGCTCTGTGCATGAGTGCCTGAAAAAAAGTGACCTCAGATTAGCAGTTTGCTAAAATAAGAATATAAGTACTTTACCTCATGCATTTGCTTTTGGTTAGTTCCATTCCAGTGATCATGCTTTGGGCCATTGCTAGGTAATTGTTCTTTCTCCTTCTTCCCAGATTTTAAATGTTTGGAGCCTGTTAGGATTATGTAATATCTAGGTATTGTGGATCAGAGCTCCAAATCCTTTCTACTTTCCATCCTGTACAAAGATCATTTTGAATTAATAAATTTGTTGTTTTTCCTTTTGAATTATTTCTATTACATTTCCTATTAGTGTCATAAATTCGGACATGAAGACAACATACACTTACAAGAACAGTGTTGATTATACAATGATCTATCTCTAGATTCTTTTCCTGTTAAAATTTACCAAGTATTTAGTTTTGATAAATAACTTACATAAAGCCTCTAAGAATCCCAATCACTCTTTATTTTCAATGTGCTATATTTTATATACTTGTTTTTGGTGATGGGTGACTGAGATTTGCCTAAGTCAACTGCAGACTGTTTGGAAGAAAAATCTAGAGAAATACTACTTAGAAATACTGTGGATTTTTTCTTTTTTTGTAGTAGAGATAGTCCTCAACTTACAACCATTCTTTTTAAAGACTATTCAAACTTACAACAACAACAATAACAATAACAACAAAAGTGAAAAGAAGGACATGACCATTGCAATATCCTCAGGTTCATAGGATTAAAAATTCAGGTGCTTTGCAACCGGCATTGGTATTTAGAATGGTTGCACTGTTGCTGGACATGTGAATACCATCTCTGGCCTTCCTAAATGAATTCTGACAAACAACTGCCTTGCTTAGCAACATAAATTTTTGGATAAATTATGATCATAAGTCAAGGATTACCTGTAGGTCTTCCAACAGAGTAACCCAACTACATTTCAGCCTTTAGATAAATAGAGTAGAATGATGGGGTCATTGTCCTAAGAAAGATTTTATTATGTATGAATCTGGTTATTTCTTTCTAGAACATTTTGTCTAAGCAAAGGTCTATTTCTTCTAAAGGGCGCTATTTTTTTCTCCTTTTCCTCCCTTCTTATCTTATTTCATACGGATCCTTCGGCAGTGGATGGATTAGGTCTATGCGGGGAACTCTAAACCAGTTAGTATGGACTCCACATTCTTTAAACTGGATCTAATTGTATCCTACATTGAAAAAAAAATCATTCAAGGGTTAGTATGTTGAAATATAAGAGTCAGTTTGCTACAGTATGGATTAGAAGCTGGGAAATAGCCTGCCGTATTGCACTCTTTTGGATTATACTTTTAATGGGGATAATGTCAGTCATGACTGGCTCTCAATTTTTCACAACGTTTTGTGGTGAAACACTGGATTTAAAAATAATTGAGAAAATGATTTAATTTAATGTATTCCAATAAAGTCATACATACTTTGCATGGATAGTGTAGCCCATTTCTACTTTAAATTAGTCAAGCTATTGACCCTTGCTGATGCTCTAATGATGACTTAAACTATAATAAAAATGAATTATTTTAATGGGAACTCATATTTACTTAAATTCCTACCTTTTTAATATTTTCTGTGCAATTTTTAAATAAATTTATCTACAATATAGAGAGCTGGAATCTTGACACTGGAACTACCTTTGAACAGAATTAGCATCTAACTTAGAAATATTGTCAGCAGAAAGAAAAGAGACACATTTTTGGTCCTGAAAAAAATCTGTTTTGGATCCAAGGAAGACCTGAGGAACTTTCTGAAGCAAGTAAATCTAATGAGTTCGGAAATTGTGAAAACACTTTTCCCCATTAGTCGGTGGGATCGTATAATGGATCCCAAGAGTGGAATGGCTTTTTCTGTTTCTGTTTCACTATAGTAATTTGATGACCCAGCTTGAAGCAATCAATGACAAAGCAAGAACTTAAGAAACAAACAGTCTTTATTTCAAAAATCCAAAGCCTTCTTTCTCTCAATGTTGGTTTACTTCCAAAAACAAAGTGTATAGTTGCCAAGACGAACTCTGGCTGCAGTCCAAAGGTAATTCTTAGATAACACAAACAAAATTGGCTTAGAAAATCTTACAAGGTCACAGAGATGCTATAACTGCAAATTCAGCCTTTGACTCCAGCACTTCTAATCACAAACTGACTAGCTTTAAAGGTTTTAGCTCAGCTGCATCCCATTCCTCACTTTCTCTTTTTTCTAATGCTCTCTTGTCCTTGTGTATCTGTCTTTGATCAGGTGGCAGAGTTGCTCCCAGTTCCCCCTCTAAACTTCCTCTCTCTGGCTCCACTCTTACCTTATTGGGTCAAGCCTGGGCTTACTCTTCCCCATTTTCATCCTCCAGCTTCCCACTCACTGCTCTCTGCCAGCTGTTCCTCCTCGACCTCCGAGTTGGACGCTGACAGAGGCAGGACAAGTTAAGACCCAAGTCACTAACTGCATTTATCGAGGCAAAATATATCTATTAAATGCTTTTCCCCTATCTATGCAACATTTTGGAGGCAATGAAACTTTCACTGAGATTCAAGCATATATTCTTGGGGTGAAAAGAATAGAAAAAAGTAGAAGCAAACTCTCTAAAAAAATCAATTTAGAACTATTTTATCAGCTTAGCAATACTTTTGTGCTAGGATGACTATACCATAGAATTCTGTGCCCCTGCTGTTTGCAAAATCAAGCTGCATTGTGTTATGAATGAGTGCATTATCATTTAACATTTGCCCATCCAGTTAAATCAAAGTTATGGCTTTCAGAGTTCAGAGCAGCAGAACAAAGGAGAAATTGATCTCTTTATCTTAATTGGTATTTTTAACTATGAATTGAAACATCATCCTTCATTGCTACCATTTGTCAGGAAAATTTGTCAATTCGGTTGCGTGCTGGGAAACATCATTTTTGGGTAAGGGCGACAGAGGACAATTGTTCTGGTTTATTTGAAAGCTGTTAAAATCTGTTCAAAAGTGGAACGGAAAAAAAAAGGAGCATAACACATTTCAAATTTATTAGCATATTACAAAATGTGTTCATTACACAAAGTGTGCTGCTATTGCTAATGATTCAGTGTTTTGAAATTCATTATTGAATGTTTAAATAAATCACAGTGGGGGTTAAACTACTGTCCAATCAGCTTCTTCTTGTGTCATATAATTAAACAGAGATGGTTTAGATAGAATCCAAAATGGCCTATGAAATATTGATTTGAGTCTATATGGCATAATTAAACTTTAGCCAGACAATGTGGTTTATATTGAACGGATGGGACAAAATAAGCAATCATTAACACCAAGGACCTCTGCTTTCAATTATTCCAGAACCAAAATTAACATAAAATGATTGTTTGAGATTGATTTGGAAATGCTGGATTTGCAATGTTTTATCGTCCGTTCAACATTTGTTGTTACTGATTTTTTTTTGCAACATTATATACAGCAAAACCATGTCAAATGAGACAACTCTAAGGTAAGTATTTTTTAAAATGTATAAACATTTGTGATGTTTTGATTAAAAACCCCACTAGGTTTTGTGATATTACATATCAAAATTAGTTGGCAAAGTATAAATTGTAAAAGTTTTTACATGCAAATATATTATAAAGCCATAGATTGGAGGGCATGCCTGAATTAATCTAATTCAACATTTTATTCAACACAAGATAAACAGGTTTCCCCCCAAAAAGGAAAACCTTTGCAAAATGCTTACTACCATTTGAATGTCTATGGAGATTCTTTGTGATCCAGGTCATGGTTGTCCCAATGGTGCTTTTTCAAGAGGAAACAGACTTTCTGTTTTTTCATTGAAGATGTTTTGTTTCTTATACAAGAAGCAAAATTCTTGGATGAGAAGCAAAATGTCTTCAAAGAAAAACCAGAAAGTCCAGTTGCCTCTTGAAAAAGCACCTTTGGATTTACTATTTGAAGTAGGTGAGCTGTGGCATTTATGCACCACAGGTCTCTGGAACCTCCAATATTTGATCCTGAAGGAAAAGCTAGCTATGTTGGATAAACAAACAGTGATACCTACCTACCTTCTCTTTCTTTAGATCTAGAAGCACAAACATGGGAAATAACCTCAGCTTCAAAACAGTGAAGAAGGCAATCCAACTTGCCTAAAAGTTGGATCTTATTCACCAAGCCTCAGAAGTGGTAGCAGTTTATTACTCCTAGAAGTAATCAACTGACTGCATACTGACTGCCTTAAAAGATACATTTTACTCTAATTTTTCATACACGGGATTTAGTTCCAATTTGACCAAAACAGCACCAAAGGATATAATGGATTTTTTTTTTCATATTAAAATGAAGAGTTCAGCCATAACTGATCAGGATATGAAAATGTACGTAACAAAACTTGGATTTCCACTCATTCTTGAACTACATGCTTAGAGCAGAGAGATCTAAAGGCACCTAACGGTCATTTTTACTTATATACCACTAAAAGCCATATATAACTTGCTAAAAAATAAAAAGAGAAGAAGGTTTTTTCTTCTGTGGAAATTTTCCTTCAGTTTGTACCATTTCAATCTGGCCAGATTGGGATTGCCTTGGATGACCTCCAAGTGGATAATGAACAAGGTCTCTCAGATAATTAAAAACACCATGATCACATTTTCTGCTTGCAGTAATAGCAGTTTGCATAGTGAATAAACAGAATAAACAGTCAGGGTAAAACATAAAGCACTGGATTTGAAGACAGACAGATTCAGCATCTGGATCTGTGGTTAATTTAAACCCATTTATTGTTGCCTGCCTGATTCTTCCCATGGCATTTATGTTAGTACCCCTAACTACTATATAAATTTGACATTTATATATTATGTCTAGATATTTACATTTGAGAATATATATTGTTTTACTTTTATACACAATTGAAATACAATGCTAACCTAAGGTTAATTAGTAACTTTGTTCTATTATATGTAATATTAAGTTAATTGAAAAATTTAAAGTCCCAGGACAAGCTTAATAAAAAATATTGGTTTAGCACCAGAAAAACTGGAGACGTTTTGGAAATCATAAAGCAATAAATAACAACAATATCTGGGAAATCGTAACACTATGAGACACCAATCAGCCAATTTAAGAAAAAGCATCTGTTAAAATCAGAGCAGAGGCAATTTTACCAAAGTATAAATGACAATAGAACTTCTGAAAATGGAAAAATCTAACAAAAAGGAAGCAATTCAGTTTTGGAAAGGTCTATGGGAAACTGAAAAAGACTATAATAAAAATACTAGATAGATAAAAGAATTTGAAGATGAATTTATTAGCACTGAAATAGGAGACCTAATAATAAAGGCAGAAACAGTTAAAATTAAATGAAAATAATTAAAAACTGGATATCTTCAACTGCATCACTTTTGGCTCAGCTATCTCACTAGCTTATACCTAATTGTATATAAACTGGCAAATGTATCTGATTCAAAAAAGATCCAGCAAAAAGGACCACATCAGGAAAGTATAAGTATAAGATATTGCTTATCTACAATATTTAAATTATGCATAGGCTTAGTAGACAACATCCAAAATTATTTAGAAGAAACTAATAGTAGAAAAGAAAGGAAATAGTAATAAAAACAGAGATATGAAAGATCAGCTTCTGATTGATAAAACAGTTCTGTAGAATTGGAAAAGCAAAAAAAAAACAAAAAAAAAAACCCAAAAACATAGAGCCATGGTGGAGCAGTGAGTGCAGTACTGCAGGCTACTTCTGCTGATCAGTGGCTGCCAGAAGTTTGGCAGTTCAAATCTCACCTGCTCAAGGTTGGCTCAGCCTTCCATCCTTCTGAGGTCGGTAAAATGAGGACACAGATTTTTGGGGGCAATATAATAACTCTGTAAACTGCTTAGAAAAGGCTGTAAAGCACTGTGGTATATAAGTCTAAGTGCTATTATTATACAGTCTGGATTTATTATAAAAAATGTTTGATTCATAATTTGAATCATCAAATGTTTGGAAACTACTGAAGGCAGAAGTTTATTTCAGGTCAAACAAACTGTCAAAGAAGAAAAGTGCCTATTGGCTAATTACATAAATGAAAGGCAAGAAGCATTTACACAAGTTAAAATCAGAACTTACAAAATGTACAGAAAGTAAAATGGAAATAATGTAACAAAATATGAATAGAATGTTGGCAAGAAAAGGATTTACATAGTCAATTTCTACAATAGAGTGAGGGGAAAATGGATAAAGATAAAACCTGGCAATGGCTTACAATGAAACATTAAAACAAACAAATGGAAAGCTCAGTTTTATAGCAAGCTATTCAAACTAATAAAATCAAGGCCACAATTGAAAAATCATCAAAAGTGCAGATTGTGCAAAGATGCAGAAGCCATAATAGATCATTTACTCAGTTCATTCAAAAAGATTGTAAAGAATGACATAACACAGGTCCCAGTAATAAAAAAAATGGTGGGAACATTTTTAACAATTTGAAGATGAGCAGCTTAAAATCTTGGTTTATAGCACACCAAATATAACTTTAGTTGAAAAGAAGTAAGTGTGAATAATTGATGTGACAATACCAGGGGACAGCAGAATAGAAGACAAAGAACTGGAGAAAAATAACAAAATATTAAGATCTGAAAACTGAAATTGAAAGATTATGGCATAAACTACCTGTAGTGTCCAAAAGGTTACTGGCGCTTAGAAATTCTTCACATTGATAAAATTTCCATCTGTCATGTATACTGCACTACAACAATCCTAAACACTCTCTCTCTCTCTCTCTCTCTCACACACACACACACACACACACACACACACACACACACACAAGTAAAACACAACCTTCATATATTCATTAGCAGTTTAATTAAGTTGTTCTTATTAATAATATACTACCTTTATAAAACTCAAAAGGGTATACATGATATTTATGCCTTCTGTATACTGTATTTCTTAGATAGATATATGCATGACAGAAGGGAAAAATAAATATGATAAAGCAAAATAAAGTAAGAAAAGTATTCCCTGGAACTGGAAGTAAAAAATGCTTTAAAAAAGGTTAAAATTGGCCATATCCACCCAGTCACATAACCTGTATACCACCAAGCCATGTCCACAGAACAGGTAGCAACAAATTTTATATTTCACCCCTAGTCTCCAGTAAGTCAAATAAATCATGTGTTGCAGTGCGTTAGTACACAAGAGGTTTGTGAAAAAACATGGCTGGGATACCAGAGAATGATCAGAAGAATAGAAGATACATGCAATAGAATACATATGTGCAAATATGCTTCAAAATCAATGGTTTAAATTTTTTGATGCCCAAACAACTTTCTTTCTTCTCCCAACAGTCATCCACGTACAATAGCAGTTCATGGACTGGGTAACCAGTAACCAAGCAATAATATACATGCAAAAGTGCTCACAAGATTAATGTTTCGAACCTATATAGGAGAATTTGTTCCTCATTCCAAGCCAACATTCCCTTGTGAGAAATTTAAATGTCACAGTTTCTGGACCCCTTATTGCATTTGTACAAAAGCACACAAACACACACATTCAATTTGTCTGTTTCAAACTACAGCAAGAAGAAAACATGTTCCAAGCAACACTCCAGTTTTCTGATCATCAGTGGGCCTCTTGCCTGTTTGGTAGGTCATGGCAGATGCCTGGAAGCTTTTTTCCACTGCAATTTGGAAGTTTTAATGCTTGAAATATATTATAATCTAATTTTGGTAAGTGTTACCATCTAGAGGGATCATAATTAATTTCCCTATGTACAGCAATATATTGCATGGTCTTTTATAAAAAAAATACTCATATAGATAAGAAAGTTTAGAATAGTTAGAGAGGTGAGGTGTAAAAATCTCCTGTCTGAAATTTATATAATTAGAAAAGTAAGTTTTCATTTCATGTCAATCACAGAGGTTTCATCTTCTCTCATCTCTTAAGCATGCACCAGTTTTCACAGCTGCACGCCAGGAAGCTAATTTTGGAGATATGCCTAGGCAACCATGTCCAATATGAACCACTGGATATATTTTAAGTCCATTCATGACAGAAGATAATTTATACTTTACAAAATGTCATGCATTAGGACTAAGGTTCTCCATGTCCTTATGGTCTACTGTACAAGAAAAAGAATAAGATATATAGTAGCAGCTGGTTTTTTAAAAACATTATAATTAATAAAACCGAATAGGTCATTCTGATGATTACATAAATCTTCATTACACTATTTTATTTTCTTGGCAATACCAGTAATAGTGGGAAGTGAAAATTATCCAGAATATAGTGTCTCATATCTTATCAAAAGTTTGATCAAGTCTATAGAGTTAATTCAAATTATGTTAGAACACACAATGCCCCAAGAGAGGTACACATAAAATTTGTCAGAAGATACATGAGGGATAAGATCCTAAGGATGCAGAGGCTCGGACCTTAAGATATAGGGATAGAGAGATTGCAGTACTTAAACAGATTCCAAGAAAGATATGGGAAACCGGGCACAAATACCAGTTATTTAAAATTATATTTTAAAGGAATTGTGTTTAGGTGGCTGATGCCGGAAGCTTTATTGATATTCTGGGAGGAGAAAAAAAATAGAGTTACTACAGCTTGCTGTGTCCTAAAAGCGAATGGTTGTCGGTGCTAACCGTCCACCCCCAAACTCCTACTATTTATTTCCCAGCCAGGGAGGGGATGGCTAGCGTCCATGTCTGCTTTTCCTTGAGAGCCAGCTTATTGTTTTCCTTTGGTCTCCTCTTCTTTCCTCTCTGAGCATCTGGGATGGGCTCCATCTGTTGCTCCCCTCACTCATCTCAGGCCCCGAAAACAGCTGCCTCTTCAGCTGAGGGAGGATGGAAAGCTCTGGTTCTGCCTTTGTCTCTGATGCTGTTTCCTTATCAGAGTCTTCCAAAGGCTGTGAAGCTGGCCCAGGCTCTTCCTCAACCTCCTCCTTGTCTGACTCTGCAGTTAGCTCTACTGGCAGCCGATGGGCCACATACACAACCTATCTGAAGCATTATTAAATATTAATGCCCCACTTCTGGGAAGGGGAAGTGCAGCCAGGAAGCACTGATTTTCTAGAATACCCTTTCACTGAAAGGGAGGCTAGGTAATCCTCAACTTATGACCACAATTGACTTCAAAATTTATCTTGATCAGAGAGACATTTGTTGAGTTTTGCCCCATTTTATAACTTTTCTTTCCAAAGTTGTTAAATGAATTTGTGCAGTTGTTAGGTTAATAACACAGTTATTAACAGATTAAGTGAATCTGTCTTCCCCATTGACTTTCCTTGTCAGAAGATCATGAAAGGGCATCACTTGGCCCACGTAGCCATCATAAATATGAACCAGTTGTCAAGCAACTGAATTTTGATGACATGGCCATGAGGATGTTGTAAGAGTTGTACATAGGAAAAGTAGCAGGAGTGAAATGTAAAATTTGTTACTACCTGTTCTGTGGGCGGGGCTTGGTAGTGGGCGGGTCATGTAGGTGTGGTCATATTTTTTTAACCTTTTTAAAAGCATTTTTTTACTACCAGTTCCAGGGGATAGGTAGTAAAAATGCTTTTAAAATGTAAAGAGAGCCTCAGAGGATCACAGCAGAGCATGGGAGGCTTTTTTTCTTACATTTTAAAAGGATCGTTTTTTCTACCTAAGTATTAGGGAGAAAAATATTCCTTTAAAGCAGGGGTCTCCAAACTTGGAAACTTTTAAGATTGGATTTCAACTCCCAGAATTCCTCAGACAGCTTTGCTTTGCAAAGTCTTAAAGTTGCCAAGTTTGGAGACCCTGCTTTAAAATGTAAGAAAAGAAGCCTTGCACAATTGCACGGCTCTACTGTGATCGTCTGAGGCTCTCTTTACATTTTGAAGGGTTTTTTTTTCCTACCTTAGGATATTCGCAGAAAATATCCTTTTAAAATATAAAGAGAGCCTCAGAGCTCTCTTGTCATTTTTGAAACCCAAGATCAACCTGACTTTTAATATAATGGTACAGTATATTGAATATAGTGTGGAGTATTTTTGTGTAACTATTTATGCATAAAATTCACTTCTTCCTGTGTCACACAGGGTGGAGAGAATTTTATTGTTAAAATTGCAGAATTGTTTATTACAAAAATATGCTGCAATATATTGTTTATTGCAGAAATTTACTGCAATAACTGAAAGACACAGGGAGCCATAAACATCATCTTCTTAGTGCCAAAGGATCAGAAAGGAGGAAGTTCTCTGATCCCTAAGAAAAGGCAATGAAAGGAACAGGAAACTTTTCACAAACATTTATATTTGCCATCTAGCAATAAACCATACGAGAATTAACACTAAAAGTCAATTAGAGCTTTTCAGCTACACAAAAACACACTAGCAGGGTCTGTTTCTGAAAGGCCTTCTTCCCAGTTGTATCTGATATGCCATGCAGTGTGCAAAAAGACTTGTTTAATCTTCAGATTCTACAAAGCATAGTAAAATCACTCTTCTGCAAAAATACATATAACTATTTCTTTAAATGCCCTTATTTGTATTTATTTACGCAATTTATGCCCAATATTTTCATTGTTCAATATATCTTTATGTAGGCTTGCTAAATATATATTTATGGTGGTCTAAAAGCTTGCTTTAAATAGGAATAACTTCATATATGTTGTCATGGAGATCTACTCTTAAAGTTAGTGTGGGGAGCAAATCATTAATCACATAAAGGGACAAGAGTATTTCACATATGACATAAATATGGTGTTGATGTCAATTAGGCATTAACCTAAATAAAATTAGTGCACCTTGCGTAGAACAGCATTTTGCTAGCACTTTCCAAGGGAGTTTGACAGATTTTGAGCTCCTGCTTCTTAGTCAAGTTCAAAACTAAATGAGGAAATCAAGTGAAATCTAGTGAGGATTCCTCTCTACTGAAATACATCTATTTTAATCTTCCACAATTCTGTTACTAACTTCCAAAATGTTTATTCTGCCTAGAAATTTACGGAATCGTAATACCAATGTGAGGAGTAAAACTCAACTCCAATACAAAACAATTTTATTGAAGCATTTGCAAAAGCTGGTGGATTTCCAAGCATATTTTATACATTTCTATCACTGGCCACTTGACCATCCTTTCCAGGCCAGTTGATAGGCCTAGTCTGGTCACATGCTTTCTGACCCCCTATAATCTGCCATCACACCCAATTGTTTAAAGTTAGTAAAGCCCTTATTGGGTTTGGATAAGATACATTCTCAGCCTCTTCCAAGGTTGGAGGCTTGAGAACAGCTAAAAATGCTGCAATGTACTAAATGCTCTCCTGCCAGTTCTGAAAGTTAAGGCTTATTAGTGGCAAATTATCAGCAATACAACAAAAAAGCCAATTTAAACATGGTTGTATCTTGGATAAGTAGCAGTGTATATGTTGTGTTGTCTCCAGTTCGGGTCTGAGTCTGGTACAGAAGCCAATGACGGAGGCCAGACACGAGGTGCAAGGTTTCTGATTGCTTTTTATTGGAGCACTCCAAGGATCAGGTAGGGCGTTCCAGAAATTTATGACTTTTGTAAGACTTTTGTTAGTCTTGACAATCCCCATGCTTTTTCCCTTAAACCAGTGGTTCTTTACCTTGTTGTAGGTACTGAACCCCACCAGTTTCATATGCACATTCACCAAACCCTTCTTTATTATATGTTTATAATGAGTCAGGTGTGTGTCTTATGTCTTGTGTCACTGAACCCCTGAGACTGACTCACCGAACCCCTAGGGTTCAATCGAACCCAGGTTAAGAACCATTGCATTAAACTATCTACCGTGGACCTTTCACATTTTTGAAGAGATCCTTAAGGGAGTGTGCATCAGTGCACCTGCCTGCCTACCGTCCCTGTCCTACTGTTCCCATCCATTTGTTCTCATTCCATCTGTTTAAGGCAGAGATATTATCTAATAAACATTTTAGTAATAATTCCACAATTTGTTCTATTGGTCTCTAGCTGTCCCTATTCCTAAGCCTTGGCTAAGGAATGCCCCTGGAGTTATTTAATGCACATCTTATTGGCTCACTTTTCCTAATTGTTAGCCCAACATCTGCAAGTTGTCTAACTCTTGTTTCTTTTATCAACTTACTTAACTACCCAGAATGGTTACAAGATTTACACATGCATATTTCCTGTAGATAATCCTTCTTTGTTCTTGCCAGACCCTCTCCTCAATTAAAGGCTTCCTGTATTACTTTCAAGTGTGTATCATGACCTGGCTTTATTTCAGCATACAGCCTATCAGTTGAAATACTAACTCTAGGTAATTTAACAAAGGATAAACCTTATATAGACTAAAATATATCATTCATAAGTTATAGTCTATATAATGGAAAATTATAAGTTATTATATACTATCTCACACTAACACATGGAGATTGGGGAAAACTGATCCAAATTCCTATATCAACATTATCATCATCATCATCATCATCATCATCATCATCATCATCATCATCATCATCATCATCATCATCATCATCAT
>JANHFP010006298.1:8149-27403 GCA_032468135.1 Calamaria suluensis | reverse complement strand
GTATTCGAGGATTGGCCTAGCAAATGTTTTGTATGCTCTGGTAAGGAGTGTAATATTTCGGGAGAAGAAGCTGCGCATGATTAGATTTACAACCCCCTGCCCAGGCAGGAAACCCTACACCACTTCAGACAAATGGTCATCCAACACCTTGTTAAAATAATATGTTTGTACCATTAATCGTTTGTATTATTTTGCCCATAAAGTCAAACATTTGTTTATTGTAAAACCCATTGGAATATTCCTGAGATGCTGGACCCAACCTTTTGACCCAACCTCATTTTTCTTGGAGATAATCAAGATCCTCTCTTTTGAAGTTCAGTATGTGAATCTGATTCTTCTCACTTCTTCCTCCCCTGGATATTAACCATTCAAGGAAATCATGATCATTTTTCCCTCATGAATCAATTACCTTCATTTCTTCCACTATCTGTGTCCCCCCACCCCCGAAAATAAGATCCTGTCTTATTTTCTTTTGGGCCCCAAAATAACCACTAGGTCTTATTTTGAGGGGGGGGGAATGTGTTACCAGCTTACCTTAGGACCACCGGAGTCAGGCCTCTCATGCCCCGATACCTCTCACGACGCTGCCCGACATCTCAGCGGTACCCCCACTCATGGCAGGAGGCCATGTGGCACGTCCCATGGGTGCCACTACTCACAGGAAGCCCTGTGGTGTATTGAACCATTGCGCGTAGTGCTATGTGGCCTCCTGCCTCGAGCAGCGGCACAAGCACAGTACGCCATACAGCATCTGGCTTTGAGGGGCTGCAAGCGGCCGCAGAAATCAGGCACAGCAGCGTGACAAAGCGTCCGGGTGTGGGAGGCCTGGTTGCAGTGGTCCTAAGGTAAGCGGGTGTGAGGCGCAGGTGGCAGCTGTACCCCCGCACCCTTCCCCTCGTTTGCTTTTTATGCGGGCACCTCACCCCACCTCGTATAACCAGAAGGTGGGACAGAATGGGCGGGCTCTTACTTAGGACTTATTTTTTGGGGTAGACTTTATATTAAGCGTGCACATCAAAATCAAGCTAGGGCTTATTTATGGGACAGCCGTAAATTTTCAGGGAAAAGCGGTATTTTGCCCGTTGGGATAGAATGCTTCTTAACCTGAAAAGGAATAGTATGATGGGGGGAGGTAAGTATGCTGCATGCCCAGATTCTTTGCTGAAATTCCTTCCTTTTGCTGTGCTTGCAAAAACCCACAGACTAATGATAAAGGGCCATGCTCTTTGTTTCAGCTTGCATAGTTTTTTTATTAGCCTCCCAGAGATTATTTCTGCCATGAATAGGGAGTATTCTGCCTTCCAATGAAGGTCATGTCCTCCCTAGGGAAATTTGAGGTGTGTGTGTATATGTAATATCCCGGACATTTTATACCTATATATGCTCAAATGCAATCATCCACCAGCCAACCAGTCTTCAAAAAAACAAGCTTCCACACTGGCATTAGGAGAATCCTTTTCTTTAAAAAAATAATCATGTTGGGAAGTGATTATTTCTAGAAAAGCACATTTCATATTTAATGACACACATGCACACTAGCACATACTCCCTGGCTTTACGTATTCTCCCACAAATCACATCATTTTTATGAGATCGTAAGAAAGATCATTGGCTTTTTTCTGCAAAAAGTCACTCAAATCTTCAGAAGGTTTGGCCTTTTAAAAAAATATGGAGGCCAGGCCAGCTGTCATCTGAGTGTCATATTCCTTATCCATTCAATGTCATTGCGAAGTCCAGTAGTCACTGTATTCCTAATAGATCAATATAAGGATTTTGGAGCAGAATAGATTTTAAAAATCTGGAATTCCGCTGGTGCCATATGCAATGATCCAGCTGCTGTCATTCTAGGCAATAAGAACATCCAACAATAATTTGGTTCTGACTGCACTTCCAGGTGTATCTGAAAGGATTGGCTTTGATTTACCTAGTAAGTTATAAGGGGTTCAAAAAAATATGAGACAGGGTCTCATTTTGGGGAAAACACGGCAGCACGCGGGTATCAAATTCGTGGCATCATGTGACATTTCCCAACCTTTTCTGTACCTTCACGGCGCTGGGCTGCACATGACACATTTGGCCCGTGAGCTGCCAGTTTGACATGCTGCTACTTTGATTTGAGAGTATGCATTCTCTCTCTGGTTTTTATATGTTTATTTTTTTCCCCTTCAGTACCAAAAAAATGCAATTTGTTCCCATTTCTGGATGCTGCACTCACAGGAACTACTGCAGAGGAAGGACAAAGAGCACCTGAACCTAAGAGAAAGGGAAGTCAAGCTTTGAATTTCCCTGACTCTCAGCCAGAGATACACAGGCTGGTGTTTCAAGATCTATTTCATTTGAAGGTTATATATTGATCTTGTTACTACCCAACAATCAGGAAAGGATGACTCTAAAATGGGAGTAGGGCAGCCCACTCAGAAAACTGCTTCCACAGAACTGCAGTCATCAGCTATTATCCGCCAAATGCTATTAGCTAATAGCTATCAATGCTGTGCTATTGACCTGAAAATCTATTGGTTATTCCCAGCCAGCATGGTGGAAAGTGGCTTTAGATGGATGTTAGAGGCCAGAATATCTGGCTGAGAAAAGCAATCACATAAGGAAGGGAAAGGAGAAATAAAAAATAATGAACAATGGGATTAAGCTAAATTTCAGTTCCGGAAAAGCTAAAGACCACCGGCACCTATACAATGTAAAGCAAACAGCTAAATTTTCATAACACTACTTCTATGCTTTATCAGTTGGTCAAATTCTCTAGGTCAAGACTACCCTCATTATCTAAACAGCAACAAAGTATGTGAAATATAACCATATCCAAACAATATTGGAGGGGTTTAAAAGGGGTAAAAGAGTGAATAAAAGACAATAGACCCTATACTGAAAAGTAACCATTTATTAGAACCGATACAAGAAATATGAAAGATTGGAGATGAGGAATATGGGGTTGTTTGTAACATGTCAAGTTGTACAACAAAGAGCTCATTTTAAAAATTATTTTCACACTTTTAAAAATCAGCATAACCTACTTTATAATAAAAAGGCTTGGCTAAAATGTTACCCCAAGGAAGTCTAACACAAATGCACAGACACACTCGTTAGCCAAAAGTTCGACATTCTGTTGTGGAGGGCAGCATATTGCTGGGCTGGGAGGGGAAGATTTGACACACCATCTTTCTCTTTTTCATCAGGAGTTTAATACTGATCATAGGGAAGCTGAATATCTTTCATTTCTGTAACCAGCACCAGGGGCATTAAACCTCCAGGTGAAAACACAAGCCCAATCATATGCACAGAATGTGTGAAAAGGCCTTTTCACACATTCTGTGCACATGATTGGGATTGTGTTTTCACCTGGATCCAAACAGGTAGTCATGAATCTTCCAGACTGCTTGTTGCAAGCAAAAAGCTGCAACTTGACATACTTTTGCAAATGATTCAAAGCGTTGCATGAAGAATTGTGGCATCAGCCCAGAGTCAACAATTCATGCAGTCTTATCTGTCAGAAACACAGTTGGATTCAAGCAATCAAAAACCTCAATCAAAAGCAGAGCAGTTCCTTAAGCCAATTCTTTTTCATTTTTCAGAAGGGAAGAAATCTGAATGTTTGCTTTTGAAGCAGCGGAGTGAGGTATTATCTCAGATGTCTCTTGTCCACTAGAAAACTTACAGAGTAGTAGTTCCCAGTGGAAAGAAAAGAGAAGACAGAGAGGGAGGGAGAGAAATAGATAAACAGAAAGAAAAAGGACTATGAGCCAAAACTGAACCAATTTTGTCTTAGGGCTAAATACCAAACTGAATTGCATAAAACTATAGTTTTGGAAAAAATTAGTCACGTGAGACAAACGAAAAGGCAGCAGTGGTATAGAGGTTCTGAGATAATTCAAATTGTGCTGGTTGGGTGATTTCTCTCCTCATCCTCTTTGTGCTGGTGGGAGGAGACAAAAATCATTAGAGCCCATACAGCCAACATTTAAATGCCACCTGGGTAAAAATTAAATAGTTAATCAAAAATTAATGAGTTTAATTAACACAAAATTAATTGTCTTTGTATTTAATCCATGCTTAGGTGACTGAAGAGAACAATTCATGTTTGATAGCCTCTTAAGAAAGTGTTGCATCAGAAAACTGCACCTGCATAATTGAAGTCTTACCATAAATTTAAATTTCTGATAAACTCAGAGATTGGTCATCAGTTTAAAATGTGCAATTTAAACAGATACACAGAAAGCCAAGATTCAAACCTCCCAATGTATCATACACATATGCCCCATCCCCACAACTTCCAAATACATGAAGACACAAAAAAGCTGACACAAAAAACATATTTTTGTGCCATTGAAACATTTAGACCAGGAGCTAAAAGGTGAGGACATGGGATCAGTTTGGAAGCCACCTAAATGCAGCATGAATGGCTTAGAAATCCTGGAAATTTAGAATCAGCTGGCTAGTTCCACACTAAGAAAGACAAACTTAACATGATCTTCAGGTAAAGGGTGAGTCTTTTTTTCTTTTTAAAAAACTGGGCATTCTTTGTTAATGGTTTAAAAATAACTCCTGCCTTTAAAAAAGAGCTTTTGAATAAGGTTACACCATATTACACAGAAATCAGATTGCGGAACTTACTAAAAACTGTTGCTGTACTTACATTTCTGCCAGTAGAAAAAAAACTAGTGTTTTAGCATTTCAACTGCAGTAGCTAAATTCAAGTGTCAAGTTGCCCTATTTTTGCTTCATTTAAGTTTGACAAAGAACTCTAAGAACCTTCAGATATTCATCAAATTTGTGTGTGCTACTTTATATGAATGGTGCATCCAAAATAAAATCTTAAATTGTGTAGTTGTGGGACTGGAGGAAGGTCAATGTTGTATACTTTATTCTAAGTATTCTCCCCGCATGGCAACAAATCAGTTACATGCATGCATTCAACAGGCTGTACAAGAGTAGACATTTAAAACGCACAAGCAGAAGTCCATCTCAAAATTCTAGCAAATGCTTGGAAAGAGAAATGGCTTTTTTTTTTACTGACTACAACTTCCTAAAATGCTTTTTTTCTTTTTAGCTTGCACTCAAGTGCTTGGAATTGCAGAAGTCTTCCTTATTAATTCTGTGTAAGAATTTCTAGCTGCTAGTGAAGAAAGTAGCTCTTAGGCTGGTACATACAGGAGTAGGAAAGAAAGGTGCACTTCAAGGCTCTTAAGCTTCCTCTCCAATACATTTGAGGATAAAAATAAGGGCGAAATCAGCGAGGTAGCAGGACTTTTAATACCTATATGCCATCACAGTTGATTCCTCAACACTTTGTGAACTCTCTCTTTATTTAGCCTGCAATTCCAACTTGATTCTGGCTCGCCCAATGAACTTAGTTGGTAAGAGGCAATGCCAGCCAAATTACCTGAAAAAGATATGGACTGGAAGGCCAATACGCCTAGTTAGTAACAGCAGAGACTTTCTCCATAGACCTGACTGTACAGGACTGCAGCACAGAAAGGAATGGCAGGCTGTCAATCAATCAATCATCCACAGCACTTGATCCAGATTCAATACTCCTTCTAACACCACTTTGCCCACTTTCACAAAACACAAGACAATGCAGAGATAAATACTGAGGCATGGGTGAAATTTCCAGGAGTGATTTAGAGTGTCATCATGCCAATGTAACAATGAGGACAAATTATAACACCTCCTGGTGATGGCTGAAATTTGTTACATGATGCTGTAAATCATGAGGGAGCATTGGCCAGTGCTTGAGGGGAAGAAAATAAACCATTATTAAAGGTATATAGCCTTTAAAGGGAAGGGAAGGCTCTGAGGCAAATGCAGTTAAGTCTTCAACTTAATGGAGTCTGATCATTACAGTTAAGTCATGATGGCTATAAAGCAACCACCCACGTGACTTACCCAATTTTTTTTTATGTAATGGTCTTTTAAGGAACCAATTGATTGCTATGGGCCAAAAATCTTAAGTAAATGCAATTACATAACTACAGGCTAGTTGTCAAGTGTCTGGAATGTGGTCACATGGCAGCAAGGGCCTGTTGTTTGAAACCAAGCTGTAGGTACTGTGGGGGAGTCTTGTATAAGTCAAGGACTACCTGTCACTCTTGTCCTCAGCATTGACTCTTCAGAAGTCCGGCATTTTTTTTTCCTGGCCTACCAAGTCACTTCCTACCACATAGCTGAGGACACCATTTCCCCCCCTCATAAGCTAAAGGACTCAGCTTCCCACCTGAACTAATAGCCTAACAAAAGGGACCATCAAGGGTAAATACTGTATGTAGCCCAGTGGTTTTTTTTTCTCATAGAAGAGTGTACAAGGGAGTTTAAATTATTGCAAACATATTTTTTTTGGGAGGGAGCTGTAAAAATACCTCAACAGATGTATTTTTCTACAGTCCCCACTCTAACAGAGGCAGTGGTGGTGATTTCTCCCTCTCGACCCCTTCCAGGCTTCTATTTCCTCATTCTTCCATCTCCACCCAGTTTGGTTTTGCCATTGTTCTTCTTTCCCATGTATTTCTCCTTTACTCCATTGACATTGTTTTTGTGGTTTGTTGGAAGGAAATGGCCTCTTGTGAATGCATGTGTCCTTTTGTTTGCAGAATGATGGACTTGTATTACACAGAAAACATTTGATTTTACAAATGGGTACCCTTGTTTTATAGGCAATTATTTTTGGTCATTAATTATTCAATTTATTTTTTGACATGGCCTTGTCCTTGTTAGGGGGTGGGTTCTAGTCAATGAATGTGTCACATAAGCATGTTATGTGCAATAGTGAAAATCTCGAGAATTGTTTTCTGCTGGAATTAGCAATTTTTAGGTAGGGAGGTAGTAAGCTGCAGAAACCTGGATATTGTATTTATTTTTCTACGTTCTGTTCTTGAAGGAGTTAGAAATCAGAATAGTCTTCCTTTCAGGAAGATGTGGAACACCCAGGGGTCTTTATGCGTTGCTTCATTTCAGACAGATGGTTATTAGTAAATTATCTTTTATCGATAGTAGCCATACAATACATAATAATTTGACCTCTCCAGCTGTCATAGAGAAATTAGAGAATTCCAAGGGAGTGGGGCAGGATAATTCTGTGCATAATGGATGAAAGGGATATTCTTCCCATTTGAGTCACATGCAAAAATTAGAACCTGAGACTCTTCTTGACTAAAAAAAGCCCTCAAGTAATCATTTATTCAGTGTGTAAGTGGTACAAATCACATGCAAACAATTAAATCCATAAAGCTTCCCAAATCCTGTTTTGCAACTGCTGCCCCCTTCCAGCTCATGTGGTTGAGGAATGAATGAAAACACCCCACACACTTTAGAGCCAATAGTAAAAAAATAAGTTGTGGGATTGAAAAGCAATAGCTGGCCCTTAGCCAAATGCAGGCAGCTATGTTTCTGTCTATATGTGACAGCTTTTAAGTGGAATTGGAAATGCAAAGCTAATGTCCAATCTATAATCTAAACTTTCACAAATCTCTTGTTTAACATTGTTGAAAATGACTGCACCAAACAAGGATTCTAGAAAAGAAACATATTTCTATCAATTTAGCAGCAGGGCATTTCTTTCAACAAAATCCCTTTCAAAGTAAATTCTTAAAAGTGTCACCTATCCTCATTCAGGAAGCACAGTAGAAATCTATTCAGTTCTAACAGAATACGGAGGCTGCATATTTTAAAGGCAAACCTGCCTGAAAGCTACTGAAAGATGGACTGGTTGAAAATAGATTCTTAAACTACATACATGGAATGATATCATGATCCAAACAAATTAGAATACATGTTTCATAAATGTTTTATCTCAATGTGGTTGACAGAAGTACACCTATCAATTGAATCAAAGGAAATCTACCAAAACAAAAACGCCACCAATTTTCTAATGCTGGGGATTTGGCAATATATAGGGCTTAATGAATCATATGAATCATTAGTTGTGTCACAGATGTAATTCATGTCATGCGACACCACGCCATGCCCAGTTGCAATTCCTGACAGATCAGCAGGGTACAGAATATGCAAATGGATGGACGGCAACCTACTTCATCTGGTTGCTAAACAAAAGGAAAGACATTCAACAATGCAGAAATGAAGTAAGTGGTGGGATTTTCTGATCAAGCATGGCTAGGAGCATCTTTCCTCGCTACTAAAAAAAAGGGGGTGTACGGCTAAGGCAGCAGAGACCAAAGAGCATAAATTCAGATTCTAAATTAATGTTAAGGACCACTGTCCATTTTAAAGTAGTCTGTACCATTTCTGTAATGATGCAAGCTCATATCAAATCTTACTACTATGGAGTATCAGTCTATTGTGACTTATCAGAAATTTAGATACTGTAGGAGGATACTGGCACTTCTCAAAGCTGATGCAGCCAAGTGAGTCTGCAGTCGTGGAGCATGAAAATGAAATCCCAACCATGCTACACAAGGCAGGCATTACACATGAAATAAAATATGCATGGGCTTTGCCACAAGAAAGGGCTTTACCAAGGGCCTTCGCTTTCTGTTACCCTGTCCTGAAGCTGAAGAACAAAATGGAAAGCCACTGCTGAAATAGCCACTTGTTAACGGTAAGGGATGATGCTGTGGCTCAGATGCTGAGCTTGTCAATCAAAAGGTCAGCAGTTCAGTGGTTCAAATCCTTAGTGCTGTGTAACAGGGTGAGCTCCCATTACTTGTCCCAGCTTCTGCCAACCTAGCAGTTTGAAAGCATATAAAAAAGGCAAGTAGAAAAATAGGGACAACCTTTGTTGGGAAGGTAACAGCGTTTCGTGGGCCTCTGGCATATAGTCATGCCGGCCACATGACCATGGAGACATCTTCAGACAGCCCTGGCTCTTCAGCTTTGAAACAGAGATGAGCACTTCCCCCTAGAGTTGGGAACAACTAGCACATATGTGCGAGGGAAACCTTTACCTTTATGATCAACTTTCCAAATCAGGGACAGGAAATGTATGACCCTCCAGCTGTTCTTGAACTGCAATTCCCATCCAGCATAGCCAGTGATGAAGGATAATTGGATTTCCAGTCCAAAATGTCCTTATTATATAATTTGGTATTTTTGGCTAAATTGCTAATGTATTTTATCTGTAAAATCTATTTCACTATTTCACAACTGTTAACTGTTCAGAATAAAAATGCCGGTCTGGGACTTGCATTTGCATTTTTCTAATTTTTCTAGCCAGATTATTATGCTGAGCTGGTAGTTTTCTCTGAAAATATACTTGAAGGAAATACTTATTCTGGAAATAACAAATTGACATACTAGAATGAAAGAGCAGAGGGAATATGGTGGGGAAGTCTCCAAAGAAACTACTGAGCCCAGAAACAAATCAAATTAGAATTTTGGAACCACTCTTTTGTTGTTTTTTAAAGGAAAAAGGAATTATTTAGATTCCAAGTATGATACTATGTTTGGCTGATCTCCTTACCTACATAATACAAAGGCCCTATTTGTGCAATATGATCTTTGAGATGCATAATTCACATTGACACACTCAGGGCACATGATCCGAAGTGACAGAGATGGTCATTCAGTGACAATTTGTATAGTCCTCACAGCAAGCATCACTTTCTTACTTTATGCTATACTTTCCACCCCCTGGGAAAGTAAATTTAAAATTAAAGTTGCCATCATGCAATTAAGGTTGGTGTTACTGCAGATTCACGGAGTTAAACATCCCAACAGTATCTGCTCAATTTTCAGATATACACACCTGGACTGCAATGAATGAAAAATCAAAAGGACTATAGAAATGATTTTTTTTATAACAGGAGCATTTTTATAGGGCTTCTCTAGGAGTACATTTTGATCACAGTTGTTAAAAGAGTTGTTGTCTAGTAAGTACCAATAGTCTGCAGAAAGGGGGGGGAGACTTGTTGCCAGGTCAATTAACTTAATTTTTGGAGTACACACATGATTAATTAGATACCCTTATAATCTAACTAAACATGTTGTATAAATAGCACCAGTAATAAGGAAGATAAAGAGATTGGAAGGAATGGAAGGAATAAGATGAGAAAGACATGTTCAAAAGAGGAATGCTACCCATGCCAACTAATTTCTAATTGTTCAAAAGTTTCTTGTTCTGACCTGAAGTTAGAAAATTTGGGTAAAAATGGCTACCTGGCATTTTGAATGCAATTCAAGCAACATGTTAGCAATTTTGAAAAAAAACTAGAAAAAGCCCTCCCCCCCTTCCCCAAGATCTAGCTTGCTTGTTATTTTGGTGACCTAAGGATTCAAAGCCTGTGGTAGATCAGTTGGGTTTGTCCTGAATTCAGGCCGCTCCTGCCATTTTTAAATCAGTAGCAATGATGCTTAACAATTATCTACACAGAACATGATGATGTAGAACTAAACAGCCAGGCTAGAAGAAAAGGCCTGGAGGCTCTGAGAAAGCTTTATAAACAAGAACCATTATTGTTGTTAATGATGAGGTGATAGAACTCCACACTGCATGTTAATCTCCTGGAGGCAAACCAAACGTGATTCACACCATTTATGTTATGACTAAACCAACCAATATCAACATTTCTCCTGTCGAGCACAGTAATAAGCACATTTGCATGGATGCATTTGGGCAGAGGGAAAAGGAGGGTGGGTATGTACAATTATGGATAAACAGAGGACCCCAGCCACTTTAGCTTTTCACTGCTTCCCGTTCTTTGTTTTCAGCATCTTCTGGGTATGCATGCCAGGTCAGTCTCTCTTCATAAAATGCTATCACAATTTGAGGGCACTTCACATTGGCTTCTTTTGCTAGAACCAGATCAGCCTCATCTGTGTCCTTCCTAGAGATAAACAAAAAGCAACAAAAGGAGCACTGGTCACTAATTAGTTAAGTAAAAACAGTTCCTCCAACAGGTGGCACAGTAAAAACAAACAATGTTTTACTTATTTATTTATTTATTTATTTTATTTTATTTTATTTATATACCGCCCCTCTCCTCGCGGACTTGCCTATTTTATAATGGAACCCAGTAACAGCATCACTAGAAAACCAACAGCATTACTAGGAAGCTCCTGTCTGAACTGCCAATTAATTTGGAGTTATGAAGGGAGGCAAGTATTGTAATGTGTTTGATACCCATTGGTTTTATGAGTTAGTTACCTTTGCTGCATATCATATAACATTGTATGTTTCAATGTGAATATGCTACTGCTTTAATCAGCAACTGCTCCTTCTGGACAATTCATTTATGGATGGAATCTGCCAGTAGTTTCTTTTGTCCCAGCTACTCTCAAGTGCTAGTGGCTATCTTAAAGAGAACGCTGCTGGTTCAGTGGATCCAATCCTTTGAAACTGGCATAGCTGAATATGCTGTAGAAAGTTTACTGGTGTTGTAACTGCTATTAGCATTCAAATCTCACTGCATCTCCAACTACTATAATTGATAAATGTATTTATTCAGATGTATTTTTCCACAATTCTCTCTCCATCTACGAAATGACTGAATTTCAAAAGGGAAGGGAAACAAAGGAGCTATCTCCTCTTTAATTGTTTACAGGAGCTTTGTATTTTCAAAATACAAAGAAAATAAAATCAATCTGTCAAGTCTGTTGATATGTTCACTAACATTTTGCCCGATTAACTGAACTGAAAATTTTAATGACATTTTTAGTGCAAATGCTGATATGAGTTGAAGACAGCAAGCCTCTTTTTGAGAGGCATGGCCATTTTCCAGAGGTATTATCTTAAAGAGGTAAATTGTACAAATTTACACCTATCTTTGGAATATTTTATTCAATTTTATCCAGTTTCACAAGAGATCCCCTTAAAGATAGTCAAGGGCAGAAAAGTACTCCAAATGTTTACAATGCACCTCCCCCCCCCCAAAAAAAGTTACTCAGATTCCCAATTTTCATTTTCTTGATATATCATTTGACCTTGGACTTGTGACTTGTATTTATGCAAATGTGTATTTTCCTAATCCCTACAGATATTTTAAAGACTTATTTTCTATTTTAAAATCTTAGTACAAAGTCATATAAGATGAAAAGGACTTACAAATAAAAAACTGTAAAGACATTAAGCAAACAAAAAAAAAACATGGCAAAATTGAATCTGACACCTGTGTACTGGAGGGAGCATCTGGGTGACATCTGGATGAGGAATACTAATAGAAAAAAGCATCAGTTGGTTTATTAGCTTTGTCTGTTGTTCAGTTTTACCCTTGCCCTACCTGTTTAACTACCATTCAAGGAATAGTAGTACTGATTAAGGCAATAAACTTTAATTAATTAATGGCACTCTACTAAAGATTCCATTACAATTAATCTTCACCCATTTAACTAAAGGGGTACAAATGAAAAACACATTCTGAGACAGAACTCTTGTATCAGGATGCTCTATAACAGGGGTGTCAAACTTGTGGGCAGGATGTGTGACATGCTGCAAATGCCTGTTTAGCAAGGGGGGGGGGAGTTGCAATACATCATGTGATGATGTGGGTTTGACACCCCTGCCCTATAACTATGCCAGCAATTCTGATAAAAGAAACTAGATGAGTTTTCTTTTGCATATGCTCCTGTAGGAATTTAGCACTCAACCCTCTCCTAGAAGAATGAAGTATTTTAAGAAATATTAAAAAGTCAGACTATTATATTTTCCTGGCTGGAAAAATATGCTTTTAGGTAGGAAATAGATCCCACCTTTAACAATTCGGCCATTAAGCCATCTGCAACATCTAGCAACAGAAACTAACCACATGACACAGAAATTCACCCAAATGGCAAGACTCAAGCAAGCTTGAGGGCTAGCTAAGACCCCCACCCTCTGAAAGTCTCACAACCAATCAGGATACATTTCTTATACAGGAACAGGAAACCCTAGGGTGGGGCAAAACAGAGGGTATAAACTCAGGACCTCAGCAAACTCAAGGCCCTTGCCTTTTTGGTTCTTCACCTTGAAGCATGTGATCCTTTTTCTGCTCAGGAACTCAAGCCATGTGATTCCTGACCACCATTAAGCCATCTTTCCAAGCAGTTTCCATGTTTCCAGTGTCTGTTTCCCCAGTTGAAGCAGAACCCAGATGAATATTTTTCTTCCAACATTCCCCAACATTATAGTCTGTATAGACTTATAGTCTGTAGTGCAAAAGCTTTTACAATACTCAGTAACTAAGATTGATAATGTTCAATGACAAATGATACAAATAAATGTTTAAGACAAGATTTTACAATTGTAACCTTAATTTTGCTTTTTTTAAAAAAAGCAGTAAGTACTTTATTTCATATTCCAGTAGAGCTGAAAATATAGTTTTTCTTACAGCTATAAAGGTTACTGCTTATTAAATTTGCAAACAATTGCTATCTGATAAAATTCTCATTAGAAAATTTTATTTTCACTGGGCTTTCTAGGATTGTAACCTTAATTCAATAACGGAGTTAAAGAGCAAACGATATGTGTTACTAATGAACATAGAACCCATCAATTTCAAAGGTAAGATTAAAAAAATAATCTAAAGCACAGCAGAGTTAATTACAATTAGTGTAGCTGAATTTTGCAATCTATTCTAAGAAAGTACTAATTAATTCCACTGTATAGAAGAGCATGTATAGAGCCTAGGGAAAATGAACAAATTGACCCTTGAACTAAAGGATAAACAAGAATCGGACTATTATGAAATTTGGGACAAATGGTATCAATGGATTGGNNNNGTCCTTCAGAATTAAAGTCAGCTGACAGTGATAACCCTACAGACATTCAAACAGTAAGCATTTTAGATCTTACTTTGATCAATAATCTTGGATTTGAAAATTAAGGCTTCAAAATATACAATCACTCCTAAATTACAACTACAATTCAGGTGAGGCTACAGGAATGCCCAAATTAGGAATTGCAACCACAGCCCCCAGCATTCTGTCACATAACAAAGAAAACATGATGGTGGAAAACTTGCTCTTCCTTTCTTCCCCCCTCCTTTTCTAAAGAGTGGCCTGCAGCTGGTTCCCCGCCCCCACTATCTTGCAAGGAGGAGCAGCCCCATCCATCTCAACCTAGCCAGCTTTAAGAGACAGGAAAGGATGACAAGGGTTTATTTTCTCCAGTCCCTTGTTGTGGGGGAAGCCGTGCTCTGCTAAGATGAAATCCTAATGGAGTTTGGGAGGAGGAAGAGGGGGGGATGGGGGAGGCAGCAAAAGGCAATTTTCTTAAAGGCAACTATGCTATAACCTCTGGCTGGCTGATAAGCCAGGCTCTGCTCTTTGTCTAGGCTTCTGCTGGGGGAGGGGCAGCTGCTGCATTTGCAGCCTAGCCAATTCACTCTGTCTCACTCTCTGCTGCCCTGCCTGTCTGTCTGCAGAGGCTTCCCGCAGAGATAAGCTGGGGAACAAAAAGGAGAGGCAAGTCAAAACCTTTCCAGAAGGATTTCCTGTGTGCTCTTTCTACTTTGGGGGAGGGGGGGACAAGGAGGCAGGCAGTAAATTTGCCTTCCTTTAAGTAAAACCCACACAACTGTAAGCTCAGGGTGGACATGCGTCTGTAAAGCAGCTTAACATCCACTCCAGGGAGAACAAAGCCCAGCCAAGGAACTGCCATTAAACCATGGCGCCTCACCCAAGAGTGGTTAATTTACTGGGGTTATTTCACAAAGGAGAAAATATGCAGTTATCAGATCAGGGGATGGGTTTTTCTTAAAAAAATAAAAATAAAGAAACACGACTCACCATTTCATTAGGAACATTAAATCTCCGCAGGAGTCTGTGGCTCCGATGATTTTTTCTGGCTCCAATCCTCTTTCAAAGCCCCTGGCAATATCGGTGCTCTGATGGAGAGAAAGCGAGAAGAAAAAGAGTTAAAATATTCCTATTCCTTAGCCATTTGTTAGTCTCCTCAACCATGAAGCAGAGGCTTCCAGGGCCACTCAGAAGCAGGTGATAAACAGATGCCATACGTGGCGTGATTGTAATTAGCAGCCGAGGAGGCCTTAATATCTTTCCTGGCTGTATTATTAATCTTCACTCTCGCTCGCTCGCTCTCAACGCTACATGTTGGGAGAGGGAGAGATTGTGGAGGTGAAGGAAAGCCTAAAAGGCAGGGGGGAGGGGGGAGAGAGAGACCCGAAGTCGCCATGAAAATGAACTAAGAAAGCGATGGGGGCAGATTGAGGGGAATGAAGTCATCTTGCCTTTGCAGCAGCTGCCGCTGCAGCAGCAGCCATTCGCGATTTCCAAAGCTCCCCATCCCTGCTACGCCTCCCCCGCTCCAGAGCGCACCACCTCTACGGGCTCTCAGTCCTTGAGGTCTTTGTGCCGGTGGTGCCGTCGATGGGTGTGTCCCATTCATGCAGAAGGGGGGGGGGAGGTTGGTTGTTGTTGCTGCAACGGAGAGCTTAAGCCTCCGGGGCCCCCAGACAAGGGTCAATCAGCTCCCTCTGCACATACCATCTGAAGGCTGGTAACAGCTTTCAGTCACTGCAAGCCTGGAGCGAGAAGCGTTCTCCCTGCTTTGCAGCAGTAGCAGCAGCAGCAGCACCACCACCACCGCACGCTATTCTGCTAGAGATCCACACATTTGTTGCTCACACATACTGTCTAGCAGATGCAGCTATGCAGACCAAGCATGTCAGAGGCAGACTGCCTGGCTTTTGCTTTTTTTTTGCAAGTACTAAAGCCAGTTGCAAAGTGAGAAAGAAGGAAAAGAAAAGAAAATGCATGAGAGATAAGCGGTGATAGTTAAGTGGAAGAAAAGAAAGGGCAACAAGATCGAACCAACTCATTTAGTGATTGGTACAATCCAAGGGAAGGAAGGAATTTGCAGATTGTGCCATCTATTGCAAAAGAAAGCTATCAAAAAGTACTTAAGCACACTCGCCTTATAATTTTTCAAAAATGTTTAATATTATGAACAAGATTTTTTTTAAAATCTAAAACAAAATAGACCAATTCATCTATTTCCAGTGTGGGAAATTTTAAAATATGAATTGGTCTTGGCTCCCAAGAAATGCATATGGTGTTAGGAAAAATTGAGAACTTGGTGCAGAATTTTATATACATGTATGTATGTATGTATGTATATAGTTTTAATTTTGCACCAAGTTCTCCATTTTATATGTATGTTTGTATGTATGTAGATTGAGCAGAAATGGATACCTACAATCCTCCAATATCTCCCAAGATATTGCTAAACCACAACTCCCAGAATGCCTTATTACTGGCCAAGAGAGTTGGGTTTTTTGGGAATTTTAATTCAGCATTTTACCTGGAGGGCTATAGCATCCAAATTCAATTTAGATACGGTAAATAGGCATATGAAATCAGTTTCTGAACATTTAAAAAATACCTTAATTCCTTAAAAGTACCAGCAACCATTAAAATTACTATAGCCTTAAAGATTGCTACTACATCGTTCAGCAACTTGGTAGAAAAAAATTCTTCAAACCAAAGGTCTTCTTACATACAAATTAGTCAGAGCAGTAACAGGATAATAGTCTGACTAAATGATATTAGTTTATAAAATTCTGTATTTTCAGCAGGATTTGTAGCTATCCTTAAGATTTGATCCTGCACTGTGTGAGATTGTAGGCCACATATCTGTGATTGCAGACAGAGTTTTGTCTAAGCAAGCTTGTAAACATCTTTGGAAAATTTAGAGACTGCTTATTTTACTCACAACACATAGACAACTTCTTTTCCCCTCTGATCGCATTTGAAGGTTTTGAAGATAGTTTGATTTGTTTGGGTTTTATACATGTACAGTTTATTAATACCATTTTTGGATGTCCAAAAAGCAGATAATACAACTTTTAATTTAAAATGTGTGGAGAAGGGAATGCTGATATTCCCTGTGGTAAATATTCCCAAAGCCAAATTCCATTACTGAAAATAGATTTAGTAAATTAAAAGATTTCACACCTTTGACTACATTCTCCTCCTGTGTTTTAAATGACATGCCCCAAACCTCCCTTGTATATGAAGGAAATTAATAATAAATTACTCTTTTATAAAGTGTGTAATGTATAAAAAACTATGATGTTCTTATTGTTGCAAAAGTTACTACAGACAGTGCTCAGTAAAACAGTACCTGGTGACTTGCTAAAAATGTTTCTTGGAAAATAGGGACATAGGCTCAAGGCAAGATCACTATCAGTAAGAAAGGAACATCTTAAGGTGAAAATTAAAAGTAAACATGATAAAATAGTTGTTAGGCAGGAAATATCAAGATGACCCTTTAAATTTCAAAACAACTTGGAGAATGATTTAGGAGAATAAAGGGGAGTTGGGAAGGCTTCTTAGGCATGGCATGCATTGTGTAGGAGTATCAAATGTGTAGCTTGAAAACGCTTTTTGAACTCTTTGAACTCAATCCATTTGGGAAGGGTCTAAGAGGCTGTGCTTGCAACCACTTTTTATTTTTCTTTATTTTATCTCCAATAAACCTTTGATTTTGTGAACCAGGCTTGTTTATGAATTGTGAGGATTAAAACATTTGTGTCTTATATCTCACACACATAAATAAATAAAATATATGCTAGAAGACAGAGAGAGCCCTTCATTAGGGCTCCTCAAAAGGCTTGCAACCAGCCAGATAGAGAAAAAAAGAAACAGTGAAAACCACCATCACTATCACCAATATTTTTTTTTAAAATCCAAATAAATACTTTTCTTTGAGTGTAGTGCCTGCTGAAAGAAATAGCCATCTGGTTCAGTTCCAAGCTGGGAGGAAGGCACTGGAAATAAAAGGCTGGAGGCTGATTGGAAAGAGGGTCCATTTATTGATGAACAAAACCACATTTGTGGTTCTGGTGCAGCTGACCAAATGGAATTGAGAGTGGGTAGTTTTTATACCTTCTATTGGCTGTTGTCAAATCCCTACGGGGTCATGTAGAGGTTATGTAGGGCTCATAACTGGCTCTGTAGGCAAAAGAGGAAATTCAAATCCTAGGTGTTTTTCTGAGCTAAATTTGAAGTTTCAACTGCTCCGGGGGCGGTGCAATGTCTGAAATACCCTTAGGAGATTGTACAAGGTAGTAAGCTCTGTGTCTGCTGCCACGGAGAGGAGGGGGTCAAGCTATTTTCCAAGGCACACAAAGGCCAGACAGGGAATAATAGATGGAAAATGATCAAGAAGTTCAACCTAGAAATAAGGATAAATTTCTGACAGTGAGAACAATTAACCAATGGAACAGCTTTGCCTTCAGAAGTTGTTGGAGCTTCATCACTGGAGGCTTTCGAGAAAAGATGCTATTTGTCAGAAATGGTCTCCTGCTTGGACAGGAGATTGGACTAGATGAAGGGTTTCCAACCTTGGCAACTTTGAACAAAGCTGGCTGAGGAATTCTGGGAGTTGAAGTCCACAAGTCTTAAAGTTGCCAAGGTTGGAGACCCCTGGACTAGATGACCTACAAGGTCCCTTCCAACCCTGTTATTCTGTTATTATAATGCAACACTGGACTAGCCAGGATATTTACCCGTAAGTTTGGGCATGTGGTAGTTTTTTGTGGTTTTCCATCTCCATGGCTTTGTGGTTTTCCTGGTCTGGGACCTGATAAGGCAATGCCTTCATAAACGATTCCAGTGAGATAAATAATTCGGAGGGGAAAAGCTGGGGAGGAGATTCTCTCCCGTTGACGATGCCCAGAGACTCTCAGTCGTCGATAGCCTGAACTCTACAAGCCTCCTTTGGTGCCACTGTTTTTCCTCCGCCGTACTTGGTTTGATTTTAATTCTTGTGAGCAGCTTGTGCCCTTATAAATCAGCCTTGAGTTGGAGGGGAAGGGCAGGCAAATGGGAGGAGTAGAGGGATGGGTTCCCTCACCAGACAACAAGCCCAATCAAACCTTTATAAATGAACATGAATGGGTTCTGAAAGAGGCGTCGCTCTTAAGGGAACAGTCTCAGCTGGCAGCCCCATTGGGAATCTGGCCCGATTGAAATCATTACCATGAAGAATTATAACAGGGCTTTGCTTGGGAGAGGGAAGTGAGGATAAAGTGTTGAAAGGAAATGAAGGGCCCCTTCCCACTCCATCCCCCACCCCCATCTGAGCAGCAAGCTGGAAGCAGCGTCTCGTCTGAACCTCTGCATGAAAGTTTCTCTTAGAGCTAAAGGTATAGATTGGCTTTTGCAGGAAAGTTGACAGAAGGCAGAAACCCAAGAAAAGGAAATTACCCTAAATAGTAGTAGTAGTAGTAGTAGTAGTAGTAGTAGTAGTAGTAGTAGTAGTAGTAGTAGTAGTAGTCCGCCTGGACTATTGTAATGCGCTCTATATGGGGCTACCGGAGAGTAGCACCCGGAAGTTGCAGCTGGTGCAGAGTG